>VSMD01117935.1:0-97062 GCA_008750895.1 Mirza zaza | reverse complement strand
GAGTGGGACTCACCCAGCAGCGCCCCCGGAGCTGGGCCTGGCAGTGCAGGCAGCTGCGCCCACGGACGCAGGAGAACAGCGGCCTGTGGAGCCCAGTGGGCAGGTGGCTTGACAGGGGCCCCTGGACACGCCTAGCCCTTTCCATTTTATCTCCTGTCCTCCCGTGGTTCAAAACAAAACATATAAATGAGTTCAGACAAAAAAAAAAAAAAAATCCGCCCGCCTCAGCCTCCCAGAGTGCTAGGATTACAGGCATGAGCCACTGTGCCTGGCCTATGGGTCCCCTATTTTAATGTCTACAATAATGTTAAATTTTTCTCTGAATATATGGAAAATAAGGGACAACATGTTTATTTAATTGGTTTTCTTTGATAAAGGAGTATAAGCATCTATACACACGCATCATACAAAATTCAAAAGGTGGCAAAGGGATTAGAGGTAAAAAGTATAAGCTTCCTCTCCCCTATCAGTTTAGGCTTTAGACTGCATAATACTCCCCCTCGAGGCAACTAGCTACCTGTTACTTAGATAACCTTTCAAAAATACATTCAAAGCATTCACAAACATACACATATGTATGTATGTGTATGTATGTATATGTATATAAATGGGTATACATGTATGCCTATCTATATTATACACATGCATACACACACAAACACAAATGGTAGCATGTTATACAGTGTTCTTTCTCCACCTTGATTTTTAAATTTAACAATGCTTTTTGAAGAATTTTATGTATCATTACACACAGAGTTGCCTCATGCTTTTAAAAAGCTGCATCATAATCCATTCTATGGATGTACCAGAATCTATTTAACCAGCCCTCCACTAATGGTCATTTAGGTCATATCTAATTCCTTGCTATAGTGAATAATGCTTTAATGAATATATTTTTACATAGATTATTTCTTACATATGCAAGTATATCTGTAGGATGTGCTCCTGAGTGGAATTTTTGAGTACAAGGGGATGTTTAATTCAAGATGTTTGAACATTTAACAATCAGTGTAGTACTGATTGACTCTATCAATCAGAATGGATGCCCACCATAGACAACTGGTAGAAAGATGGTTGTCACATGAGAACACTGTCAAGCTGCCCTCCGAAGATGTAATTAATTGGTCTCCTTTAAATAATTGTTATGAGAAGAGGTATCACGGTTTTCCATTATTATTCCCATTTACAGAATTTGCTAAATCCTAATGGTTTTTAAATAATCATTTTCCCCAATAAAATGTTGCCTGGAGACCACTGATGGATTGCAGTGATAGAGGTGCTGTCTTTGGAATACATGTCAGACTTATTACAATCTTCATAACAAAGGTAGATTCAATATTGCTTATCAACCTTAACACCATACAGTGGTCCTTGCCTATGTGACTGAAAAAGTGACCAGAGCAGAGGACTCATCTGCTTCTCCCATGGATAAGTAAGCTTCATGGGGTCAGGAACTTTTTTTTCTGCAACAAATATCTTCTTTTTTTTTTTTGAGACAGAGTCTCGCTTTGTTGCCCAGGCTAGAGTGAGTGCCATGGCGTCAGCCTAGCTCACAGCAACCTCAAACTCCTGGGCTCAAGCGATCCTTCTGCCTCAGCCTCCCAAGTAGCTGGGACTACAGGCATGCGCCACCATGCCTGGCTAATTTTTTTCTATATATATTAGTTGGCCAATTAATTTCTTTCTATTAATAGTAGAGACGGGGTCTTGCTCTTGGTCAGGCTGGTTTCAAACTCCTGATCTCGAGCAATCCGCCCACCTCGGACTCCCAGAGTGCTAGGATTACAGGCGTGAGCCACTGCGCCCAGCCCAACAATATCTTCAATACCTAGAAAAATGCCTGGTGGTATTGGCAGAATGTTTCCCTACAGATTAATTAAATGAATATTGAACTGAGAACTAGAAAGATAAACGCTTCCCTACAAGAACAGGGAAACATTGTGAATATTCCCATAGTGACACTCACTTTTCTTGTTACATCTATTTTCTGTTTCCTAACATTTGGAGATGGGTCACTTGTTAAAGACGTATCCTAAAGTCAAAATTATTAAAGCAAAACCTGGATTTCACCACTGGGTCTTCTAATTCAGCTCCTTGAGGGAAACTGTCTATGTCTGAATATTCTTAGACCATGGTTATTGCTAAAATCTGCACATTTTATAATGTGGTAATTGTATTTAGCTAGCTGATGTCTTTTGTTTTGGAGGGCTGGGGTAGTAGATACTTGTGAATGTAGAATTTAACACCTGAAGTAGTAATTATGTGTACTTAGAAATTACAGGGTAGGAATTGGAAATTGGAACAGAAAAGGCAGGTTATAGAAAATAATATGCAATATATAGATTTATGTGTTGAGTACTGTGGGGACACATAGCAAAAAATGCTTGTGATACCCTAAAACAAAGTTGCTAACTTTCTTAATTCTCTCCCGCCTCCCTTCCACCTTCAATTCATGAAAAACAATGAGGCAAAGTCATAGAACAAGAGGATGATTCCAAAACACCACAATATGAACTAACACTGAATTCAATGCTGTCTCATAAATCGAGATTGCCTGGGAAATGCATGATATAGAAATATAGCTTCACATATAATACAAAGTCTTCACAACAAATTGAATTATTTGGACTTCTTCAGCCTTTCGCCTATGTAAATATAATTCTATATTATAAACACAGGAACTCGCGATGGCTGAAAAAACAGCACAGAATTTCAGATGAATAAGAACTAGCTAAATGTATAGTAGGAGAGTCTATACAGAAACTGTAAAAGAATATGAATACTACATAATTTTCTTTCTTTCTTTTTTTTTTGAGACAGAGTCTCGCTTTGTTGCCCAGGCTAGAGTGAGTGCCATGGCGTCAGCCTAGCTCACAGCAACCTCAAACTCCTGGGCTCAAGCAATCCTCTTGCCTCAGTCTCCCAAGTAGCTGGGACTACAGGCATGCGCCACCATGCCCGGCTAATTTTTTCTGTATATATATTAGTTGGCCAATTAATTTCTTTCTATTTATAGTAGAGATGGGGTCTCCGCTCTTGCTCAGGCTGGTTTCGAACTCCTGACCTCGAGCAATCCACCCGCCTCGGCCTCCCAGAGTGGTAGGATTACAGGCGTGAGCCACAGTGCCCAGCTTATATAATTTTCTCGAAAGGCTGTCACTCTAAGCTCCACGAGGAATGGGGTTATTTGGTTCACTATCATATTCTAGCACATAGCACCTGGCATACAGTAGGTGCTCAATAAATATTTGTTGAATAAATTTATGGATGAAAAGGGTGAACACTCTTTGTTTGTGAGGTTAAAATAGAGGACTCTCAGCAAAAGCAACAAGTGGTCAGCATTTGTTGAGTGTTGAACTTCATAAAGGAAAGGGATTGAGTGTGAGTTACTAAATAATGCCCGTGATATCCAGCCTATATTCCATTAAGCCCAAGGCTAAAGGGTGAACAGTTAATTTCATAGCTGTACTAAATAGTTATATCACATATCAGTCAAGGTGATATATGCCTCTAAATCCCTTGGAAAGCACCCAAGGGCAGAGGCCAGAAATCATTATAAGCTTGACTAGGAAAACTGCTAATATAATGGGTCATGGAAATTTTTTTTCAATGCCAAGAAAATAATGTAATAATGGGATTGTATCTTTCCGCATTTCCTTTGAAAATGCTTTTAGTATGAGGATCTATTCAATCAAAGGATTTAGGAATATTCTAATAAATGAACGTTTTTGTGTTTTACATTCAGCATTTTTTAAAGTGGACACCTGCTGAGTTGTATTATTAGATTAAAATCTCTATGAACCAAAACGGAGAGAGAAGGCAGTTTATTGGGCTCTGTAAAGATCTTTACATTAGGAAAACTGACAATTACTAAAGTTTTATTTGAGGGTAATAAATGCGAAGATTTTCTGGGTGAAAATTGAATGTAGACAAATAATAATGGAAGAATGTTTAATAGATAAGCCTTTAGAATTTTACAAAGGGCTTTCAGTTATAATATGCAATTAAGCACATTGGAAAAGCTATTGAAAATAAGGCATAGTTCCACATTGTTAAAGAAATGAGGCCTGGAAGCAATATTCACAATTAACATCAGGTTAGTTCATCATCCCCTGATTTACAGTGATTTAACAATGTAGCATGGCACACATTTTTCAAAATCCAATTGCTAATCTATTTCAGGTCAAAATGAATTGGAACACTATTAGAACTTCATCTTGGTGTTCTGACCTAAAATGAAAATGTGTGTTCCAGTGCTATCAAGTTTGCATTACTTCTGGGTACTACATCACGTTTCTAGGAGTGTTTTTCATCATCACAGCGACTGCGGCTCACTGCCTTGTCCCTTTTCTTTCCCGGAAAAGGTGGAAATCCCTTTGGAGTAAAAGGAAACTCTGTGAGATAAATGTGGAGTTTCATTGTGGAGGTGGTAGAATAAGAAGGGACTGGGATGAACATAGATACTATTCAAATCCGTTGTGTGTTCCTTTTCTTTTATTTGAAAGCTTCCTAGTGCAGTACTTTTCTATAACTTTTTCTTTCCCCCCATCTCCACCCCTGCCCCCAAATGTGATGCAATAACATACATTTTCACCTCCTTAAGTGGAAAGATATCAGTCAAGAGGTGATTTAGCAGCTTCCAAGGATTCTCTGATTTTTTGCAGAATGTGTTGGGGAAAGTATTGCATTCTCCATACAGAGGGACCATGTGGTAAAGGTGCAGCCTTGTTAATGGTGAACAAAGCTGATTGGCCGGACTCTCCTTGGAATACCACATCAGAATGTGGCTTAATCCCCCAAATTTAACCCGTTGCACTCAGATGTCGAGTGTGACTCAACACGGTTAGCGTCGTAGCAGCTCATATGTCGAGCCACACTCGACATGTAGTTTCACCGTGGGGGGGATTTTTGTCTATTTTTCCAGTATCTTTTCTTGTTTTCATTAGCATGAAAGGACAAGTAAAATGTAAATGCAGAGATGGTACACTAACTTCCAGGGGTAGATTATTATCCACTAATTTAGAGCAACGTTTAGATGGAAAATTCCATATAATCACACCTCACCCTAACAAAAAACACAAAGATTGTGTTGTTCGTTGTAACAGAAAAATCAAAGGAGGAAGAAGAGAGATGATTTATATTTGCGAAACATGTGAATGTTAACCCAGGTCTTCATGTGGGTGAATGCTTCAAAAAATATCATACCATGAAAAATTATAGAGATTAAAATTACTCTTTGAATGTATCAATAATTTGAAATATTAAAAAATCCAAATAAATAAGTTTGTATGAAAAGAAACTCCAGTTTTTTATTCTACTGCCGTGCTTTGTAAAATCTGGGGTATTTAAAAAATTAAATCCTGAGTAGAATAAAGGAATCGAGAAAAAAGCAAGCGAGTGCAAAGGGTTAAGGTTACTGATTTGTGCAGTGCTACATCGTGAAAAGTAAAGGAATAAAGACTTAACAATTGGCTCCCAAATGCCTCATTAGATATTTTTAACAGCACGTATGTGTGCTCCCTTAATAAGTGGAAAAAGCTAGATAGAAACTCATGAATTTATTCTCACAGCTGCTAGGCAATGCAACCTGCTTTAAGAAAATCCAATTTATAAAAATCTAAATTTAACCTTTTTTAGACAAAAGAATCATCCCCTTGAGAACCTGTGAGGAACCAATAGTCTGAAGAACCTACATCCATTTTCTTAATTCTGAAGCGTTTTCTCTATTTTACATGTATACAGATACTCTGAAGGGGGAGCAGTTTGTTAAGTGGAGGGTTTGCGGCCACCAAACAGATGTGTGACTTTTCCACACAACTATGGAATCTAGCACTTCTTGCAGAGCAGCGTTGGTAATTTTGGGGGTGTGGCAGTTATGAGGATTTGAGAATGAGCTAGAAATAGATTTTCTGGGAATAAATGGAGCAGAAGGGATTCTCCAGCCCTTGCTACTATGTAGACATAGCATACTGCCTTGATGGAACGGGACAAGTCTACAGAGCCCTAGAGGCTGAAGAGGTGACATCTGTGGGTCCTTTTATTGTACTCCTCACAGGAGTCAGTGGGGTAAGTTCATGAGACTCTGGACACCATGCAGGGAGTTTTAGCTCCTCCTCACAGCGCTGGGTGGTGATTAAAGCGCTGTGTCTTCATGAGAGACAGTGGGGCTGGGACCACAAGCTTCCACAGATAAGGGCAAGGCTGGGGCCACAAGTCTCTGTGGCTCTTGAAAGCACAGGGAAGGCAGCTTGCCTCGGCTTTGCTGGGAACAGGAAGACCCAAAGTCAGAAACTTCAAACTGTCAGAGGCAGGCGTGGACCATGGTTTTGTGGGACCTGAAGCTCATACAATTTTCAAAATACAAAATAAGGTGTAGGGTCTTCCAAGGAGTGTGTGCTAAAGAAAAGCCCTGATGCTTATGAAAGCACCTATAGCCTATAGTATGATTTTTTTTTTTTTTTTTGAGACACAGTCTCACTCTGTTGCCCAGGCTACAGTGCCGTGGTATCAACCTAGCTCACAGCAACCTCAGACTCCTGGGCTCAAGCTACCCTCCTGCCTCAGCCTCCTGAGTAGCTGGGACTACAGGCATGCACCACCATGCCCGGCTAATTTTTTGTATATACTTTTAGTTGGTCAATTAATTTCTTTCTATTTTTAGTAGAGATGGGGGTCTCACACTTGCTCAGGCTGGTTTTGAACTCCTGACCTTGAGCGATCCACCCGCCTCGGCCTCCCAGAGAGCTAGGATTACATGTGTAATCCACCACGCCTGGACACTTTTCTTTTCTTATTGACAGCTTGATATCACATCACTCTTGAGTAGTAGTAATAATAATGAAGATGATGATGATAATCAACTGAGCTCCTTACCATGTGCCAAGTTCTATGTTAAAACCTTACTGTCTTAGTTTTCTAGGGCTGTTGTAACCAGATTCCACAAATTTGATGGCTTAAAACAACAAAAATCTATTTTTTCATAGTTCTGGATGCTTAAAGATCAAAATCAGGGCCAAGTTTCCTCCAAATTCTCTGGAGGAGGTCGCTTCCTTGTGTCTTCTAGCTTCTGATAGCCTCAGCATTCCTCA
The DNA here is from genome assembly GCA_008750895.1 of Mirza zaza. Lineage (NCBI taxonomy): Eukaryota > Metazoa > Chordata > Mammalia > Primates > Cheirogaleidae > Mirza > Mirza zaza. Next base: position 89,974 of record VSMD01117935.1, on the reverse strand, counting down.
GCTTTGCAGCATCACTCTAGCCTCTGCGTCCATTTTCACACAGTTTTCTTCCCTATGTGTGTCTTCTCCTCTTGCAAGTCACCTCTGATCCCGGCTCACTCTAATTCAGTATTATCTCATTTTACTTTGATTGTATCTGTAGAGACCCTATTTTTCCAAATCAGGCCAATCACAAATACCAGGATTTAGAAATTTAACATATTTTTCGGGGAAGGGGGAACACAATTCAACCTATTGCAGTTACAAATGACTACTGTAATATTTACACTAATCCTGAAAGGAAGTTACTGTTATTACTCTCATTTTACAGTTGAAGAAACTGAAGCTTCGAGAAATGGCATAACTTGCCTGAGGCTGCTGAGATAGACGTGTTAGAGTTAGGTAGACATTGAGGAACCTCTGGTTTCCTGGGAACAAAGGCAGCCGCCCCAGCAATTGTCACACCTGGGGGAAGAGGGAACACGTTGCCAATCCGCCAATCAGAATTTACCAGCCAACTGCAAAAGAATGCAGTGTATTCCCTAGCCCAGGGCTAAGCAGCACAGGCACAATGGGATCTAGAAGGTGACCCAGAACAACCTAAGGCTAATTATCAGGTCATTAGCTTAAATCTACATTGTAGTTCACCCCCCTTTGGCCTTTCAGAGAGGCTCATGGGATAATCCACATGTGCAGTATGACTCAGGTTATATAACTCCCAACTGTCCATCAAAGTGGTTTGATGGTGATGTATGAACCACAACGAGGGCCCAGCCTAAGCAATATAAAACAGAACCCCGCACCATAATTGGGGACCTCTGGTTACGACAGGAGGTCTGTTTGCTGTCTGTGGCAAATGTATCTTACGTTACTCAATAAACTTCACCTTGTGCTCCCCTTACTTTGGTGTGTCTGGTCATTCTCCAGCCAAGAGCACACCAAGAACTGAGAAGAGACTACTAGGACCCAACTCCTACAGGATATTAGGTGCTGGGATTTCATAATCCCACCCCAGGCCTGATTCTTCCTACACCCACACATTTACTTCTGATGGAGGTAAGTTAATTGATTTTTATCTGTCTGAAAAAAGATTATAATTATAGCTGGAGTTTTATTTAATGGGAATTGAGACAAGGAACTTCCTTCACCCATTTCTTAATTTTCCTTTGAGGTGTTCTTGAACTGCTTTAAGGACATCATTCCTTAAAACTTACTTGGCAGTGACTGCTACTTTAAAAAGCCTTTTTCAAGTGTTTTGGGTCATACTCAGGTGATTCTAATAAATAGTCATATTAGTCTCCAATTTAAAAGTACCAAATTTTCCTGGATCCAATTTTCTATATGCAAAGACTTTTAAAAAATTATGTATAACTGTAATCAGAACAACACAGAATTTTTAAACTTGCCTAATAGCCAAGTACCATGCACTTTGGAAATAGAGCAGTCATTGCTTTTTCTCTCTCACAGTTTATGCATGTTATTAATATAAAAAATACAGATGGCTTGATGAGTTCAAAGAGAATCAAAATACGACTCACAGTCAGAAATTTTTGAGCTCTTTGGATGATTATACACTCCTGTTTCCCAGACGATAGATGAACTCCTTGCCAGAGAAGTGGCCAAGTATACAACGAAAGGGAGAATTTAGTTCCTTACCTTACCACAAGTTAGTTAACCTCCTTAGACCTCAGTTTCTCAATTCCTAAAATGTGGAAATGGGCAAAGATTCTTAAGGTATTTCTCTATATCAAGTCGTTACTCTAAATATTTTCCATACAATGTTAGGATTTTAAAAAATGTTGACTACAACTAGCCATAAAAGCAAATAAAAAATTTAGAATAAACACTCATCACCATTCTATTTTGCTGTTTTCATTTTTTTGGTGATAGAAATTTTTGCTTAATAATATTATATTTGATGTCAACCCGTGATGAATGGACATGTAGGATATCTATAGCTTTGGTTCCTTTTTCTCTTCTAAACATACAGTATAGATTATCTGTTGAAGTGTTTCAGATCTAGAAACTCTAATGTAACTGAGGTGGGTTCCCTGATTGGTTGGTCCCATCCAGTACCTGGGTGTGGGCTTTCGCCATCACATTGTCATGCCCTGTCCTCTGCTGGGAGTGCTTGCTAGTGGTAGTCTGCGTAGTTAGTATAGGGCTCAGCAGAGTCTCAGGGAAAGTGTATAAATCCTTTTGCTGGACAATGCACACAAATGTAGGTGAAAAACTGCAAAAGCAAGCCCTCACTCCACAGTGGTGAGAACTTTTGATGAAGACAATTGTCACATCCCCAAGGATGGCCTGAAGACATGCCCCCTTGCAGGTACCTTGTGGTACTGACAGCCTCACCAATGCCTCTGCGGTAATAGAACTTAGTGCTGTGTAGCTCTCTCAGGTAGGCACTGTTGTCATAGCATCACTCCTCCTCTAATCCTCCCAAATCATCCACCAGCTTCTCCCAAGATCAAGCTGGGGGAAAACAGCATATCTGATCTTTTAGTGACAAACCAACAAAACAACTTCTGAAACACTCCCAAGAGCCCATTAAAGTGGATATTCTCATCTTCCTCGTATACATAAATGAACAGATATAAAACTCAATCTCTTAAACTCTATAAACTGACATTAGTAATTCATACTTTTATTGACTATTTTTCCTGCTGGGCAAGAGGCTGCTTAGCACCTAGAAGACCATGAATTAAGATATGAAGGATATTGTTACCCTGTTTATTTAATAAAGTCTATCCATTTACCCATACACCCACTCAACTAATACTTCTTGAATGACCATTTGATGTGAGTCATAATTCTAGGAACTAGGTATACATAGAGAGGAGCAAACCAAAAACAAATATCACTTGCCTTCATGGAGCTTATAGTCTCGTTTGTTAGAAACAAGGCAATCTGTCAATGTATTAACTGAAAGTTAAATTATAGTTTGCATTTTCCAGTATTTATTTTTATTTGTAGTTTCAGTATTCACTAGAGTTTAAAGATATGTAATATATTTTTTTACCTATTTGATCTTTTATATTTGTGACTTACTGACATTTTCTGTAGATTATTGGATCCTTGAGAATAGGGAGTTTTTTCTATCTTTTGTAGAGGTCTTATTATAATAAAGGTATCTTAATCAACACTTGTTAATGATACTGTCATTAAACTCATACAATTTTAACCTTGGAAGAGGCTTTAGAGGCCATATATATTAATCCCTCAATTGTATAGGCTCTAAGGGTTAAAGTATTTTTTATAAAATACTAGAAAGACCGGGACACATTAACATCGTTGCCAGGTTCACATGGCCAGTTTGGTCAAAACTGAAACTAGAACTTAGTTTTTCTGAATCATTTAATAAAATATTTCATGCAATAACTATTTACTAAGTAAACTGGTGTGGTTTAGAGACCCTGGACTTCAGACAAATGTCCTAAATTTAATGCTGTTTCCTCGCTACACAATCTTTGCCCATTTCTTCATTTCTCTGAACTTTGGTTTGGTCACAGGTGAACTGGGGATACAAATAGTACATTCCTCTGAGGATTTTTATGAGGATTAAAAAAGATAAGATATGTAAAGTACTCGGCATACAATCACCTTAAAACCAACAGCCTCTGATTGTGTGGACCGGTTGTTTTCAGCAAGGCTGCCAAACAGGTAGCCAGCCCGGAGCAGAACAGGACCTGAGGAAAAGAGCATATTGTGAGGCTCTCTCTGAGAGATGACTGGGAACGGCACCTCCATCTTCAAACTAAGAATATTCATCCGCTTCTTGTACAATCACAGGGAGGAGACAGAGTCTGACCTGATACTACAAGCAATCAAATGCCTAATTTGAACATGAAAAACAAATAAGTGCCTTTTTTTGTTCTCCAAGAGGGCAAGTTGGTGGTTCATTCAAGCACCTTCCACTACGTGTGAGAGATCAGATTCCTGCCCTCCAGCAGAATAAAAAGTTAAGTGCGAGAAGCATTACTTAAAACTAGGACAAGATAACATTATCACTTCTTTCCTTTCACTGCCAGGTTTTATTACCTTAAGCCTTTCATCTCTGCATTGTTTACTGTCTTAAATAAACAGTATCTGGGGAAGAGAAGCATAGAGGCCTTTGTTTAACAGCACCTGATTACCGGGGCAGCATTTGGCAGTGAGGAGGAATAAGAGACAGAAGGAGCTATTCGTCAAATGAAATAATAACTTTTATTCCATTATCCTTTCCTATACTGATCACCTAACCATATCAAAGGCTATTTGTGGGAGGGATAATATTTTAAAAATGTATCTAAGATCAAATACACCTAAGTAAATAGAGGATATTCATGCAGTGGCATATAAAAATGACCTGACAATACTAAACAAACTACTCACTTGCAACAATTTCTAAATTAAAGTTTTGAGTGAAAAATGTTAATAATAATTTTAAGATGCTACTTTTCCTTAATGAATGCACTTTTATTTAGGAAAAATATCTATTTTTAAAACATGGCTGGAGGTGGCTCTGGGGTTCAATGGATAGTGCATTGGACTTCTAAAACATGGCTGGGAACGGTGTTTATCACTTCATGACAGCAATTCCCTCAGGTGATGAGAGTAATTGTATTAATGAGAGGGACAAAAGGGGCATCAATATACTTTTTTGTATTGAAAAAATGCAATAAGGCCAGCACGGTGGCTCATGCCTATAATCCTAGCACTCTGGGAGGTCAAGGTGGGAAGATGGCCTGAGACCAAGAGTTAGAGACCAACCTGAGCACGAATGAGACCCTGAGACCCCAAATCCCCTAAGTCTCTCAAAGAATAGAAAAATTAGCTGAGTGTGGTGGCATTCACCTGTAGATCCAGCTAACCGGAGGCTGAGGCGAGAGGATCACTTGTACCCAGGAGTTTGAGGTTACAGTGAGCTATGATGATGCCACTGCACTCTAGCCTAGGTAACATAGCAGGACTCTGTCTCAGAAAAAACCCAAAAGCAATAAAAATTACCTTAAAATACATTTGGAAGTAATAGCGTTAGAACACAAACAAAATGGAGATGTTCAGACTGTTGAAGTCATCTTCTCTATTATTTAGACCAGCACTGTTCCATAGAACTTCCTGTGATGATGGAAATGCTCTATCTCCATGATATCCAATAGCTACTGAGCACTGGAAATGTTGCTAGTGTGACCGAGAAACAGAATTTTAAATTTTGTTTCCTTTTAATTAACTGAAATTTTAAATTAATTTAAATCTTAGCGTGGTTAGTGGCTTCCATATTGGATAGCCACAGAGAACATTCTATACCTTCCACTTGACTTCAATTTGGGAACATCCCATCTCATTGTTCTTCCATTATGAATGTGAATATAAATATTTGAAGAAAACAAAATAATCTCTTGATTATCCTAGCATATCCTTTAGTGTGGCAAAGGGCAACTGAAAGTTATCAGGGTATTGAGGGGAGGGTGGAAAAAGAAACATTCCTGACTGTGTTTACATTCGTGAGGTGGAATGGGTAGAAAACTCACTGTACAGTTCCATTGGGTGTCAATAGAAAAGAAAGAATCAAAAGCTCTCCAAGTACTCATGGGGGGTACTTTGGAGTTGGTAACAGATTTGATAACTGAAGACTTAATTTCCCCAGTGACTCAACTGATACAGGAGGTTTTATCTTTTGCAGAAAATTAAGAGTAAATTGGCTGGCTCAATAGACTTACTGACTCTAGTCAGATAAGTGTTTGCTGTGTTTATTAAGTTGTTTATGTAGTGTAATAATACAAGTGATTTAATAAAGATAAGACTTCAGATAAATGCCAACACACTTCCCACTCTGCAGCTGGTCCATTTCAAGCAGTTAAAATGAATTAAAAGATAAAATACCACTTACAAAAAAATTGATCATTGTCCAAAGGAAACATTTAAAATGGAAAGAAATCTTCCACTTCTAGTGCACAAAGACATATGCATAAGTGTAGGAAATGAACTTCTCTGTAATCTTAGAGATTCTTTACCTAGAAGGAAAGGGACAGGAAGCTGTGTTTTGTAGGTGTTTGCCATAATGAGATGTAATTAAAAAGTACTTCCAGTTTGTAGACAAGTATTAATGACCAATGTTATTTATAGCACAAATAATGGTGATCTTTGAATGAGGCAAAATAAATGCTATTAATTCTGTTATATATCTATCCTTACATACATCAAGACATAGCTAGTGAAAGCTTACTATGCTATAAAATGTAGACACTGTCACTGGAATTTAAATAACGTAAAGTGGATCTGAATTTTGCCCAACCTTCTCTGTTTACATTGTCTTGGGGAAAAGTTATGCTTTCGTTTGTAGTTTCAATAGGGTATAATCTGACATTTAAAAAATATATAATTGAAAAGGTGATAGAGAAAAAGGATGTATCTTTATTGTGGACAAATCATCATCTCAGTCGAGTATCTTTCAGATAAGGGGAGATGAGGCTTCTTTCCTCTGTTCTCTCAAAGCACCCAGGGAATATCTCTACCATTTCATTTTGCCACATATATATATATATACACACACATACATACATATATATATACACACATATATATATTTCCATCTAAGGATCATATCACCTTCCTTGGCATATAGTACTTGCTTAAGAGAATATTTAAAGCACTGTTCAGTTTAGAAATGATGACCTAATAGTCCTACGGTGAGCTCTTGGTGAATCTGAACCACTGAACTTTCTTTCAAGACACCAAGGTTACTGTCATCCAACAGAAAATATTGTATGGAAGCATGAAGCAAATGACATTAAATTCTTGGTTTGAAATCGAGAATAAATTATTTACCATACCTCTAGATTAGTTGTCTATCTTCCTGAAATTTGTATGGAATATTTATAGTATTATACAAGGTATTTTTCAAATGCTTGACACACACTGACATTGGGCATTTGCAATTTCAAATGCCTGGGATGAGATATCTACCTGCCCTATGAACAGAGGAGTTGACTTTGTAACCAGGTGTGATAGACTGTTCAATGGCTACTGATTCCTTCGATCCCTGCATCTAGGCCCCTGTGCAATATGACTTTACTGTTTCTTCCATCCAGAAGTGGAGTCTATTCTTCTAGACCTTGAAGTTGGGCTGATCATGTGGCTCGTTTGACCAATAGAATGTGCCAGAAGGGACATTATGTGAATTCCAGAGGCCAAGATTTAAAACAGTTTGCAGTTTCTGTTTTTGCATTCCTGGAAAGCTACCCTGAGACCCTCATGTGAAGAAACTTGCTTACTGGAAGATGAGAAGCCATTAGGTGAACTGAGCTTTCCCAGCTGACAGCCAGCACCATGTAGCGGACACATGAGTGAGGCTACCTCGGGCTTCCAGCCCATCCGACTCCCCTGCTGAGTGTAATCACATGATCGAGCTCAAGAGAAACCCGGAGAGGAATAGTTGTTTCAATCCACCAAATTTTGCTGTAATTTATTGTTGCTGCAAAGGGTAACCGAGACACTGGGAAACAGTTTTTGCTCTGATTCTCAAGTGAAATCGTTGAGATAGCATATAGAAAAATCAAGAACAGAGATGCGTTATTAACATTAGATCCTTTTGGGTTTGGGGAGTACCTTACTTTCCTTATATTGAGAGTGGCATGAGTAACTCAGTGGTGAATGACAGATATTTTAATTAGTACAGTGTTTAAATGTAAAAGGCAAATTGCATGATTATTGCTCATATGTTATTACTAACATGTTCATTCTGTTCATGCAAATGTATTTTGTACAACATATTTTTAGTGGTAGAAATTAAAATCATTTTCTTTGGGAATTATGAGAATTAAATCACTTTATGAATGATGATAATAGCGGCTGGCATTTCCAGAGATTCTACACACAGGAATGACCTATCCTAATTTCCCAGTTTATGCATGTTTGGTTCATTGTTTATATTTGCTAACCCTGGAAAAGTATCTATGCAATGCTTGAAATAAATACATACCTATACACACTTCTTGTCATTTTGCTGTGGTTGTTGTTTCAGATTGCTTTGGGTCTCTAAGCAAAATTGGGTTATTTTTGTAAGGGAAACAGTTTAATAAAGAAAAATAGTAGAGGAAAGAGGAGGAGAAGTAGTAGTAAAAATCACAACTTGGTGCATCTTGCTGGGGAACTGCAACCTAAAGAAAGGTTAAAAGTTGACTGGTGGACCTTAAGCAGTTTTAAAGTATGCTCATATTAATCAATATTTCTCCAAATATCATTTCAGTACAAAATTTCAACAACAAGAGTAAGTATCTTTTCACTAAGTTGTAGGCAACTGAAAATGCTTCTCAATAAAACATTTTCCAATCTCAGCTCAGAAAAATAATAATCTTATAAAAATACAGTGTTTAGAAGGTTGGAAGAAAGAGCAGAAGATTGCAAAACTAGGCACAAGAAGTCTACCAGCTGTAAGAAAGTTCAAAAAGTCAATAAATGAAGCTAAATACTAGTTTTCTAAAATCATTTTTCAGGTAAGATAAATAGGGTCTTTTTCACCTTAAATTCTCATTTGACAGTATCCCAGCACATGTCTTGGCTATTAATACACTTGGGTAGTCTCAGAGAGACTTTCAAAAAGTGGTTCTTAAGATACTGATATTCTTCTCTCCAGACTCATGAGTCATTTGGACACAGGCATTGAATTTAAGAGGAAGTCACTTCCTCACCATTGAGGAGCTGGTAGAAAAACATGATTATTGTATTGAAGATTCAATAAACATTCTTTCATTTTCAGAGTTGATTCTCACAACACCATTTTAAAATGTTTCATGACCGGGTCTTCGGTAAGAAAGGAATAGCGTGTCTTAAATTTGTCCTTAGACCCAGGGCTTTAACTATCTCCTCATACCCAGGGAAGTAAGATATGGAGGTGCTCCAAGGTAGGAAAAGATTCAGAATTTTAGCCACTGGGAAATGGACCCTGGTAACTTTTTTTTTCATGGCAAAATTTCTGTGGCATTGAGGCTCTTTTAATTGGGATTTGCTGCTAGAAGAATTCTAGAGTCACTTTTTAAAACATAAGTGTGTGATGTTTGCATTTAAAAAAAATTACTGAGATGTTTTCAGTCTCAGTTTAGTTACATAAAGTTTGCTGAGACTGAGGGAAGGAGTATATTTTTAAAATATCTGGACCTAATCCTATTTCTCTTGGAAAGGAACTGGTTCCTCTGCATTACATGTCCCCGTATGGAAGCATAGTCTTGGCCCCCAAGGATTTCATGATATGATATAGTGTATTTATATTGTATGTTCTTGGTTTTTACATTAAGTTATTTGTATCCTATTAATAATGCCCCTTATTTGGAGATACCTATAGTTTTTAAATAGTCACTAACTACAGAAGTGACTTGGTAACATGGAAATGCTATATCTGTGACCAGTTCATAGGCTGTTGATGCTTAGCTTCCTTTGGCACAAAAAAATAAGTTAGTGTATGGATCAATATTTAATGAATGAACAAAGAGAATAGAATATTCTATTAAAATAGTGTGTAATTTCTGCATGTTACTTACAAGTGATTTTTTTCCTTTACGCCGGGGTAGGTAAGAGAAAAGCTATTTTAAAAAATTTTTGAAACAGATATGCAATAATTATGTTATGTCTCTAATATTGCCATTAGGAAAAGAAAAAAACATTTGGCACAGAACTTTGGCATTTTAATCAGTTTTTTATCTCCTATTGTAATGACCTCTGTTTTGTGTCTGTGGATTTTGTGCTACCTGGTTAAGTGACTCAAGGAACAGTTTTGTGGTAGTATAATAGTTTTGTTGAGACTATAATATACGAAATGTGCTAGGCAATGTCCAGTTAAATGAAATACACTTTATGGCTGAAAGACTCCATGTAATATCCTAAGGTACCTTAGTCAAATTTATGATAGTCAATTTATAGGCAGGCACAATATCACCCAATTAGCAACCTTGGCTTTATGAATCAATTGCATTGTGAATTGTTAGATTTCAGCATCACTTATGGTCAATCATCTTTCAGCATTGAGTACTCAAATGAAATTTTAAAAATGAGGGAGCCAGAATCATTGAACAGCATAGATGCTTGGCATGCTGGTTATGGAGAAAGTTAATAGTTCACTGTTGATAGCAATCATGTATTTCTAACAATACTATCATCAAATGAAATATTATAGAAGTTAGCTGATATGTTTAAAATATCATTAAAGAATAATCATCAAACATATAAAAGTAAAATAAAATAAAAATCAGTTTTTATTAGTCATCTTCTTGTGGGTTTTCCCAAGTATCTCTATTATAATTTGGTGAAGAAAATAAAAACATTTTATTCAACAGAGAGACGGGGCAGGCCCACATATTATTCAGTCCAGAATAATTGTCCAAATTTATTTTTTAAAAATAAACTAAGATAAAAGTTAATATAGAAGGAAGATGCAACAAACACCTCTATATAGAACAGCTTACTGTCCATTCCCAACAAGCATATCATCTAAAACGTGTTTACTGAATATTCAGTTTATCTGTTGACCAGTTTATTTAGAATTCAATCCCCTGTTGAACGGCTTTGTAATTGAGTTCTCTGTCTCTCTCTGTCTCTCTCTTTCTCCCCTTCTCCCTCTCCGTCTTTATAAATTCTTAGAATTAAAAAAAAAAAATACCTAGCCGGCTTGGTGGCTCACGCCTGTAATCCTAGCACTCTGGGAGGCCGAGGCGGGCAGATCGTTTGAGCTGAGGAGTGCAAGACCAGCCTGAGCAACAGCGAGACCCCATCTCTACTAAAAATAGAAAAAATTAGCTGGACAACTAAAAATATATAGAAAGAAATCTAGCACGGCATGGTGGCACATGCCTGTAGTCCCAGCTACTTGGGAAGCTAATGCAGGAGGATTGCTTGAGCCCAGAAGTTTGAGGTTGCTGTGAGCTAGGCTGATGCCAAGGCACTCTAGCCTGGGCAACAGAGTAAGACTTTGTCTCAAAAACAAACAAACAAACAATCAAAAAAACCCCAACCTGTCTTAGGCAATTCTGGCTTAACTTTATGGCCTTTATAATTGATAGAACTGTTTTGTGTGATTGTGAATATGTTGTATTTATACCTGTATCTATGTCCATATTTATCTGTATCTATACAGTACCTGTCTCCCTATATCTATGAATATATATCTACTCTGCTTTCCAACATTTTAAGCACTTTTTAAAATCTAAAGACCCTTTCCCTAATGTTTGATTTTAAGGGGTTCAATTTAAGATGGGCTAAAATATTTGGAGAAATTTTCCTGGTACAGAACTTTAAAGAATGCTGGATAAAGCTTTGAATAAATAATTTAAATGCATGGCAAAATTCAATAGAAAGTAAGGCAAGTCCTTGGAGGCCAGAAACAAGAAGTTTAAAGAACCGCTGAGTTGAGCAAGCTTTGAAACCAGTGTGCCCTGAGGCACCTGTTGACCTCTGGAGGTTAGAGCAGGAGCTGTATCTGTAGGGGGATGGGAGGCAAAATCCAGCCTAGAACAGTGTAAGAGTTTGGGCAGAGACTGTAGAAGAAGGAACACCAACAGGGTGCTTGGAGAGTGACCTGGTGCTACTTCCCCAAGGGAGAGAAAATAGAGATACTTGCTTATATTGACCCTTGCTTGGGGTAATTTAAAGAAAGTCTGCTCTGACAATTGATTCTCACAAACCCATCCTCCTGAGGATTTGGGGCCAGAATTCATATTTTCATACTACTTTGTGGGGAAAAAAATGAAAAACCCAGGCTGACATGCAATTTAAAGGAATTCTGGCTGGGAGGACCTGTGGTTTCTGGAAGAGGCAAATACAAATACATTTTGGAGTAACATAATTTAAATCCAGACCACAAAATTTCCCATAAATAAAATTCTAGGAAATATAAGCTCATAATAATTATAAATGTATAAGAAAACAAGCCACTATGCATGAAAGTCTGCATTAAAAAAAAAGAAATAAGTACTTCAGAATTAGACACACACAGACTGTAGATTTTGGAATCAGCAGAAACAAAATATAAACTAATGCGATGAATACATTGAAAATAATAAATGTATTTACACTCTCAAACATATGATGAGGGATAAGACAGCATAAAAATAATCAGACACATTTGAAAAAGAACAAAGGAGAATTTCTAAAAATTTAAACTATAAAAATTGAGACTAAAATGGAAAACGATTGTGTTAAACATCAGATTAGACACAGTGGAAGAGAAAATTATTGAATTGAAACATTAATCTGAATAAATTATCAGCAGTGATGGAAAATGAGAGGTTAAGAGATATAGAGGATAGAGTGGAAAGCTTAATATGTATTTATATGTAATTATATATGATAGAGAAGAGATAAATGAGGAAGAAACAATATTCCAAGAGATAATGGCTATGACAAAACACATCAATCTTTAAATTCAGGAAATTCAAACATATCCTAAAAAGATACATAAAAAGAAACATAACTCTATATGTTGCAAACCCTACTAAAAGACAAAGATTAACATGCAAAATTTATGAAGAACACTCCAAAATTGTTCATAAAAATACATATTACCAATAGGAAAGTGGCAAAAGAAATGTTTATAGAAAAGGAACAGGATTCGCTATTAAATATATAAAAATATACTTAATATTATCAGAAGCAAGGGAAATACAAATAAAAGCAAGAATGAGATAATTTAACACTCACCAGATTGGAAACATTCCAAAAAACTTTTAATACCAATGTATATGTCTTAGTGTACTTGGGTTACCATAACAAAACACCAGAGACTGCATGGCTTAAACAACAGAATTTTTTTTTCTTACAGCTTTGGAAGCTGGAAGTCCAAGAGCAAGGTGCCAGCATGGTCAGTTTCTAGTGAGGGCTAGAAATTGTTTCATCTTTCAGTTCAATAATTTTTCTCTTCCTGGCTTGCAGACAGCCACCTCCTTGTTGTGTTCTCGCATGGCTCCCTGGTGTCTCTCCTTATGAGGGCACTAATCCCACCATGAGAGTCTCAGCTTCATGACCTTGTATAAACCTAATTATCCTCCAAAGGCCCCATCTTCAAATACTATCACGTTCGGGGGCTTGGGCTTCCATATTTGAATTTTCGGGAGGACACAATTTAGTCCATAGTGCTATAGCAGTGGGAACTACCATGCAAGGCTGGTGGAAGTATAAATTGGTATAATCACTTTGGAAAACAATCGGGTTAGGGTGCTGGTTATTTTCTCTTTAGTAGTGTGCCGGTTATTCTCTATTTACACCTAGCCTCCACCTTATAGACTCATTCTCTGCCCTGCTCTGTCCTGCTCTGCGATCTGGGAGGCTGATGCTGAGGATTGCATCACTTGGGCTGCTATGCCTCTGGTGGGGCTTGGCCAATGGAAGGCAGTGGCAGGAGATCAAAGGGCAGAAGAGAGTTTGAGGTATTTCTTCCTTGCTCTCTCCTTGGTTTGCACTTTGCATCTGGCCACGGCTGTCCTTCCACATCTATATCTCTTGCTAATTGAACCCTTCCTTCAAAGGTCCAGGTATCCCTGGATTCCAGCAATAGTCTTTCTTCCCATTGGACCTTCTGGTCTAACAGTAGTAACTCCTTCCCATACTTTGCAACTGGGTTTGTCAACATTTCTTGTGGTTCCTTTAACTCTGACTATGCCTCTGTTTCCTACCAGGCACTTGCCTGATTCCCCTAGTTATGGTGAGGATTTTGTGACCAGGCAATTCTGCTCCTAGGTGTATACCCTAGAGAAATTCTTGCATGTATGTTCCGAGAGTCCTACAGACATGTCCATGGTAGCACCATCTGTAATAGCAAGGAAAGGAAACTACCTAAATGTGCTTCGACAATAGGATGGGACAGATCATCGTGGTGAAATAACACTATGGAACACTGAAAAGTAGTAAAAATGGATGAGCAACAGCTACACAGTGTGACATGGATGTAGTTCATAAAATGTTGAGTGAAGAAAAGCAAATCACATAGGAATACATATGTAGCATGATTCTGAAATTAAACACGATACTGTTTAGGATTATACACAAGGATGATCAAACGGTGTAAAGAAGAAAAAAGGCATTATTAGAATGGCACTCAGGATAGAGTTTTTTTACCTCTAGTTTGAGAGGAAGAAAGCTGAGATCCAAGAGGTGCACAGAGGAATCTTCAAGGATCCTGGCAATGTTCTGTGTTTGGCTGGTTAGGGAAACATGGCTGCTTTATTGTTGTTCAACTGAACTTATGCATTATGTATATTCTTTTTCTGTGTATGATTTTTTTCAAAATTTAAATTTTGAAGGTAGCTAAAATCAAGGTAGCTAAAATTAGAGACATATAATTATTTTATCTTAGACTAGGCACAATCTCAAATTAAAAAAAAAAAAAAAACTTGTAATGTGAGGTAGTATATTCTAGCTTGTTAGACTTCTAGCAAGTACTGATATGCCCAATTAGGTTTATAATCCTTTGTACCAAAATAAAGTTCCCTCTAATCCTAAAAATATAATCCAAGCCACAGAGCTGACCCTTCCTTGTATGGGTATATTAGGATTCAGGTGAGCATAATATTAATGTGTAAAAGCAATGCAATTTCAGAAATGAATAAAAAGTGAAATAAAAGATGAGAATTCTATTATTATCTTTCTGATATTAAAAAATTCCTTACAAGGGACTTCTGAAGAGAAAAGCTGTGGCCGTATAATAGCACATCAATTCTTTGGTACCCTCTTTCATGTGGTCTTAATATCTATGAAATTATAAAATTGAACCACAAAAAAGTAGTTAGCCAGAAAGTTAGTCAAGTTTAGAGCATGATTTTTCTATTATCCAATAACAAAAATGTGCATCCACATATTTACATGGATCACACTGAATCTCCTTGTCCACCAGCAAATTTGCCAGATAATCTAGTTCTTATGCAAGTCCTGTATGACTGCGTGCCTGGTCAGGAACAGATGCGGGGAGTCCGGGAATGTGTAGGTATCCATGGGAAAGGGGCATGTCCTGCTTTTATATTAGTGGTCTGTGTTTGTTGAGAAATAGTGTATAATGTATTCCAACTCTTCCCAGCTTGCCCTTGTTCCAATAGACTCTGGGCGTTTTATAATAAAATGTTCACTTAACATGTAGATGTGTGAGTCTTGTAGTCTGTGTATAATTATGGTATAGTTGAACAAGACTATGAGGGATCACCTAACCTTCATGTGAATGATTAACTCATAAAGAGTGACTCTAAAAAAAAAATCTTAAAATAAAAAAGTTAAGAGCTATCAGGCAAGCCGTTTCTTAGGGCAATACCTACTTGGCTATTTTAGTATCCTGTTGCCCAGGTAAGAGTTTCCTTATGTCTAGCATACATTTCTTTCTTTCTTTTCTTTTCTTTTCTTTTTTTTTTGAGACAGAATCTCACTCTGTTGCCCGGGTTAGAGTGCTGTGGCGTCAGCCTAGCTCACAGCAACCTCAAACTCCTGGGCTCCTCAAATGATCCTCCTGCCTCAGCCTCCCAAGTAGCTAGGACTACAGGGACGCGCCACCATGCCTGGCTAATTTTTTCTATATATTTTTAGTTGGCCAATTAATTTCTTTCTATTTTTAGTAGAGACGGGGTCTTGCTCTTGCTCAGGCTGGTCTCGAACTCCTGTCCTTGAGCAATCCACCCCCTTCGGCCTCCCAGAGTGCTAGGATTACAAGCGTGAGCCACCACGTCCTGCCTGTCTAGCATAAATTTCTACATGGTTCATTTTAGACTGATATTTTTCTTATTTTAACTTCCATTCTCAGAGTCATTGGCCAGAATTATCCTCAAAAACTCTAGATACTTAAAAACAGCTTTCAAGTAACCCTGGAGCGACTTTTTAAAAGTGGTTAACCTCTCCTTGGCACATGCATTTTCCATCCCTTTAGCCGGTCTGCTCTCTCTTCTCTGAATGTGGTTGGGTCCCACACAGTTTTTTCATCATGCCATCCAAATGGGATACCTTCTTCCCTCTGACTAATGGGGGTGGAGGGGGCAGGAGGAGAAGAAGAATTATGTTTCAGCTTTGCCGACTCTACTCCTATTGATTTGTGCTGGTATCATATTGACTTTTATCACAATAGCACTGAATTGCTGATTCATATTCAGCTTGTGGCCAACTAGCTCTCTGCTATTTTATTTGTTCATGCTTGCTTTTCCCCACCATATATTTGTGGTGCCTGATAATTTTTCTGGAGTGTATTACTCTGTATTAGCCTTATTAAATATTTTTTAGCTGTTCCAAATAATCAAGTGTCAACGTCTTCTTATGGCAAAATATGAGCATGTTTTATAAAGCACTATTACCTCTTTGGGTCTTTAGCATACCGATCTAAATACAGAGCTGATTTTGCATAGCTTTTCCCCAAAACCAAATAATGTGTGATTACATGTATGTGTAAACTATTGCAATGCATTTGGTGGCATGTTATGTACATGTAGTGATTGTATAGTAGGTGCTGAATAAATATTTATTGATAGTCAGTGACTACAGACTGTCGTACATAGAAACCATTCCACATTCTTGCAGGAGACGCTGATTTTCTAAAAAGCATGCTTTGACCTGTCTTTCTTTCCTGTTTACATTTAAATAATAAGGATGAAAAACTCCAAGCCAGAGGGCTTCTGTTGTTCTCAGTGAATAACTGAGATGGTGTTTTGGTGGCACACTCACAAGGTTTGTGGAAATTAACTTCACACCAGGAACTCCGTATTGAAATAGATTGTTTAAGAATAATTCTTCTCTTTGAGAAGGGTGAGGGATTAATCTGCAGAAATGTTCATGCTAGAGCTGTGCACGTGTTGAAATTTGTCAGGGAGAAGATAAATGGGCCTTCCTTGAAAAGTAAATCGCACCATGGCTAATCCCTTGGGCAAGCTGGAGAATTGTTATGGTAGCAAAAGCAACCTCGAGAAAGGAGGCACCATCGCTGTTTACTTAGGAAGGAGAAAGATGGGGAGAAAGCACAATTGTAAAATGAAATGCAAGTCTACATGGCTTTAAAAATATATTATTCAAATATATCCATGAGATGTAATTATAACCGTATCTGGATTTTTATCTTTGGGGAATCATTTGTGTGCATTAAAATGAGAGTCACACTTAGAGCTGATATGAAAATATTTAACAGCAGTGTGTCCAGGCACTGGCCAATCAGAAGAGAAGTCAGGGGAGGTACCTGAGTCAGGTCTTGTGGACATCCCCCCCCAAACCAGGGCCAGGTGTTAACCCTTTAGTTGCTAACTAAAAGAAGGAAGTTGGGGGGGAGTTGGAAGGCCACTTAAGAGGCTTAGAGCAGTACCTATTTCCTAATATGTACAGAAGATATTAATATTTTAACAAACGGTATGGCTGTGCTGGCAGGTACAATCTAACTATCAGCCTTTATTCTAATAAAAAATTGTCTAGCAATTTTATTGAAAAAAATAATGTAAACTTCCTCAAAGAGATGCTATATAGTAAAGGAAAAGTCACAAAAACATCCATGAAATTTTGAATGTACTTTTGCCAGATTTAGCAAAACAAGAGCAATAAAACAAAACAAAACAAAACAAAAACCCAAAAAGCAAGATTCCCAGTTAAATTTGAATATCAGATAAACAAATGGTGTTAAAAAAATATTCAGGACATACTTATACTAAAACAATATTCTTTGTTTCTCTGATATCCAGATTTACCTGCGAGTCTTGTATTTCATCTGGTAACCCTAAATAGAATACATTTAGTAGGAATCGTATCGGTGTTCTCCTGAAAGCATTAAATGAAAGGAGAAAGGTATGTTCAGGGCTCCCAGCCCCTTCAGATCACCTGAGCGTACTTGATAGAGAGCTGCTCTGGAATGCCAATGATATGGCAAGAAATGTTAACTGCAGAGTTATAGAACCACAGGACACAAAGGTTCCACGTAATAAGATGCTTTTGAAATTATACTAAGAGACTATAAGGTAGCACATGCATTTAAAAGAGTTGCCTTTCCTTTCCCAACTAGGAAAAGCTAGCTCAGTTATCATCAAATAGCATCCATCAGATGCCTGTCTATGTGAGACCCTGTGTAAGATGTTTTACAAAATGAAAAAAGAGACATGGCAGTAGCCTTTGTCAGCCTGTAACTAGACAGCTACACTGAAATGAAATCAGGAAGGAGATAACTGAAGAAATGTTGATTAAAGATCTATAACCGCCCTCATTTGCCCTAAATGGGGAAGAGAAAAGTTTGTCTGATTTATAAGAGGGGGTTTTGTAAATCATTTTAAAATGCAGTTTTATTAACATCCAAATGTTGGTATATGCAACTGTTTAGTTCAGAAGTACATGCTGTAGAGCAGGATTTCTCAGCCTTAGCGCTGTTGTCATTTCGTACTGGATAATTCCTTGTGGCAAGGGGCTGTCCTGTGTGTTATAGGAAGTTTAGCAGCATCCTCGGCTTCTTCCCACCAAGTGCCAGTTGCACACGCTCTCCCAGTCTTGCGAATCAAAACTCTCTCTAGGCATTGCCAAATGTCCCCTGTGGGTCAAAATTCCCCCAGTAGAGAATTACTGGAGAGAGATCTTCAGCAACGTGGGTCAGGAGAAGCCTCCTTCAGATTCACAAACGTGCTCATTACAGAGTTAGTTTTAAACCCCTCCTACATCCAAAAAGCCCTCATATTCAGTCACCACTATAGGGATCAAAAATACTGATACTTGGCCACACCTCAGAGATTCTGGTTTAATTGGTCTGGAGTAAAGCCTGGGTGACTCAACATTTTAAACACTTTAACATTTAAAAATGCCTGAAGTGATTTACTCTGTGAAGTCCTGGTTTCCAAACATTAGGAAGCATTAGGACCCTGTATTCCTGATTCATTTGGTCTCACTGGGGCCTGAGAATTTGCATTTCTCACAAGTGCCCAGTTGCTGCTGATGGTGGTGGTCCTTGGCCCACACTTTGAGAACCACTGGTTAAAGACATGCTCCTGTCCTCTCTCTGCCCCTTCATTTCCACCTTTCCAAGGACGGAGCTTGGTGAGCTGCAGAGGAAGAGCAGGCCCATGTGGTTTCCTCCCTGTTAAGCCAGTTTTGGAATTCTTCCTTCCGCAGGCTGAGCACATTGAGCTGTTCTGCTGTGTAGTAAAGCCGTCTGCCCCTATGCCTGGTACCTGGTACCTGGTAATGAGTCTGGCTGGATTCTAGACTGCAACATAGCAATCCAGTTGTGCTCACACATCTAAACATTGTTCTCCAGAGCTGAATCAGTAATAAAGCTGATTATTAGATAAGGGATTCTTTGTCCGCCAGTCTCCCTTATCTCTCCTTTAATTGGTTCTGACCTTGGATGGGAAATGGGGATCATTGATTGGTCCCCACCCCCTCCCAAGCATGTTACAGTTCAGTCACTTGGGCATCTGTCTTCTCCAGCATTGGAGGGGAAAGGGAAGAACCAGAGGGCACACCTGTAACCCCTTCTCTGAGGTTTCCACATAACTCTTGATAAAACATATAATTGTTGGAAACAAAAGTGTGTAAAATGTTGGGAAGCAAAAATCTTGGGCTTTTGTGTTGTGGCAATATAAAGTTTGTAAATGTTCATTAAGACAGAAAATCAAGACAAATACATCCTTTAAGAATTTTCTAGAATGACCCACTGGGATAGAGGCTGAGTTTGCTGTGCCCTTTCTTTCCCCTCCCCTCCTCCAAGTCATGGTCCACTGCAGCCCTCACTCTCCCAGTGAAGGCAGTTGGGATTCTGGCTCATACCTGGGTCCCTAACTCACTCTTGTGCTAATATGCCTCATATTTTTGTTTCCCCGCTATAGCTTGCCTGGTGATATTATAATTCCAATTAATTAGGTTAAAAGTTGGCCTAGAAGAGGGTCATGGGAGCCCTCTGATATTTGTTCACAGAACACTGCAGTAGTTTTTAAGGGAATTGCCTGCTAAAGTGCTATACATATTAGAGCTACACATAAATATTCATATAGTCATTGATGATGGATTGCATGAATAGAATAATGGACAAAGGTGGTTAGGAGAGCTAGTCTATTAGAAAAATTTAAAATACAATCCTTCTGTCCTATAAGTAGAACTTGAAAATTGCTGTGCCATGGGTATTTCTCATTCTCCACCTTGTCATTTTATGCAAATTCTAGAAGACCCAAGGGGATATCAACCCTGACTCTCTACGAGGGACACTAATTCAGTTTAAGTTCTCTTCTTCCATGAAAGACACAAATAGCAGACTTTGAAAAATGGTATAGTGTATGATAAGGCATTTCATGATTGAATCCCAACTCCAAGGAAATGAACTCTCTGAGCTGTGCTTTCCTACGGTTTGAGTGATGTATATAATTATTTATAAATGCAGAATAATCACGGCTAGTAA
This sequence comes from Mirza zaza, assembly GCA_008750895.1. NCBI lineage: Eukaryota > Metazoa > Chordata > Mammalia > Primates > Cheirogaleidae > Mirza > Mirza zaza. The sequence goes on along the minus strand of VSMD01117935.1, from coordinate 69,651 downwards.
TAGCAAATTGTCTAAGTCCTGGATTTTTATTTATATGAATATTTCCTTCTTTTGCTTATATTAAATCCCACTTAAGTCTTTCTAGAAGTTCCTCTGGATATTCAAATGGTCAAATAAACCTATCTTGGTATCAGAAGGAAATTCAAAAAGTGATCCAGCTCAAATTCTATCTCCAGGCCAGATCCCCTCTTCAGGCTTCAAGAAAAATAGCTGTTTAGCCTGGTCTGCAAGTTCTGCCAGATCCTATATCCACTCTCACTGGCTAGATGCAGCACTTAACCACCCTGCTGTCAGGTCTCTTTCTTCTGGCCAGCCTGTGGTGTTTAAACCCATTTCCTCTGCCACTTGCTGCTCAACTACCCACCTGTTCCCTGTACATACTCCCTCCCCTCTCTGTTCCTGATTGGCAAATCCACTTATTGTTTGTTTCCTAGAATATATAATCTACCATTTTTCATAGATGACTGCATTAGGGCTGTCTAGAAAGTATCCAGCCATGTACTATGTTCTTGTTATATTAACAATGGCTAGATACAATGTGTGTGTGTATGTGTGCATGGGGGAGAGAGAGAGAGAGAGAGAGAGAGAGAGAGACAAAGAGAGATATTGATTTATTATAAAAAATTGGCTCATGCGAGGAGGCTGAGATGGCCCAAGATCTGCAGTCAGCAATCTAGAGACCCAGGAGAGCCAATGGTAGAGTTCCATTCCAAGTCCAAAGTCCTGAAAGCAGGAGAGACAATGGTGTTAAGTTCCAGTCTGAGTCCAGGCATGGTTGCTCACACCTGTAATCCTAGCACTCTGGGAGGCTAAGGGAGCATCACTTGATGTCAGGAGTTTGCGACCAGCCTCAGCAAGAGTGAGACCCCCATCTCTACTAAAAATGGAAAGAAATTACCTGGGTGTGATGGTGTGTCCCTGTAGTCCCAGCTACTCGGGATGCTGAGGCCAAAGGATCACTTGAGCCCAGGAGTTTGAAGTTGCTGTGAGCTAAGCTGATGCCATGGTACTCTAGCCCAGGCAACAGAGTGAGACTCTGTCTCAAAAAACAACACAAAATTCCAGTCCAAATCTGAGTCGAGAGAAGATCAATGTCCCAACTGCAAGACAGACAAAGAGAAGAATTCTTCCTTACGCAGCCTTTTATTCTATTCTGGCTTTTAAGGGATTGGATGAAACCCATCCACACTGGGGAGGGCGATCTGTTTTTTTTAGTCTACCAAGTCAAATGTTAATTTTATCCTTAGCTGCCCTCACACACATACCCAGATATAATGTTCAACAAAATATCCAGGCCTCCCATAGCTCAGTCAAGTTGACACATTAAAATGAACTATCCCAGTGACTCATTGCAACCCTCAAACCAGTGTGCTCTTCTCCAAACCTTTCAAATATCTGCTTGTAAGATGTGGAGACCAACGCTGGCCACAGCATGTGATGACAGCTGGACCTCACTCAAGGCAGGAAGGGTTACTTCCCAGCTATGAAGAGGCAGATCCCTGGCATCACAACCTGCCACCAGAGTATGATGAAGTTGTGAATATGGGAGAACAACAGCCTTGCCCCTTGCCCCTGCCCACTGTAGAAGTTGCCCCTTAGTCCTCTCTCAAAGCTCTGCAAATCTGAGCATTTATTCCCTTTAGTTCCAGGTAGCTCCCAGGGACGTATATGTTTCAGAAATGGACCTAGGATCTGATTTGGGTGCTATTGATGATAACAATAAGACACCTACTTAATGCCAGGCATTTTACATAACTACCTCAGTGCCTCTGTCACCCTACGTTGGTTGATGTTTAATAATACACCATTCTCATAGATGAGAAAAGGAGCTCAAACACGTAAGTAATTTACCTTGGGCAAGAGATGATTCTAGAGTTCACACTCAGTCCCAACATGAGAGTCTGTTCTATTTTTACTGTTTGCATAGCCCTAGACTTGGCCAAGTAAGAACAAATCCATTAAGTGGCCTAAGTGTGGCCAGTCCTGTTGGAAGACTCTGGGTAATATGGACCATGACAAGATTCCATATTAGAGTCTGAGGAGCTGTTCCAAACTCTTGCCCAGGATCATAATTGGAGAGTCGGTTTCCAGGGCTAAAATTGTCTAATTGATCTTGGTGTCATCAATAGCATCTGACAAAGTATCTTATACATAATAGGCAATCAATTATTACTTGACTGGTTGATCAATTGACTGATTTGGGGGGGTGGTCCAGTGCAGGCCTGATGGAGTGATACTAACTCCTCTGATTCTGTTAGTAAATAAAATGAAACAAGACATTCTGACATTTCATTTTTTCTGGGAATTAGCATGATATTCAAGGTACTTACATTCTAGTCCTGGCACTGCCAACCTTAGGCTAGTTACTCGACTCTCTAAACCTTGATTTCCTCCTTTTTAAAGAAGAAGGTGGACCTGGATATGTCCCTTTCACCACAAATGCTCTGTAATTAGATGACATAGATGAGGTTCTAATAATTAGATGAGGTTCTAATAATTGATAGTAGACTTCCTAAGTTACACGGTAACCACAGGGAAGAAGACAGAGCCACTGCCTTTAGCCTCCCACTCCTGGCAGAAGCTTATGCCATCTATAAAATTGGGTTAAGACTGGTCACAGATACCAACATGCTGGCAGCTGAGGACTTAAAGAGGAAGTCGTCAGGCCCGAGCTGGAGGCAAAGATGACAGCAAATCAACTCAGGCAAGTTCTCTGCCAGGCTGGGCAAGGAGGTCATTGTTTCTGCTTCAACAAATGTATTGCTATGGCCCCGGATTTCTGCCTTGGAGCTTCAGTTACCAGCTATGGCAGCGTCTTCAAGAAGGGCTTTAGTGTAGAAATCTGCAAGTCCAACCTGGATCTCTTTTCATTTAGGAGGCAGAGTGCCCATTGGGCAGGAGATGGGCAAATGGACCTGTGTTTGCCCGCTGACTCCACTGCTTACTAACACTGAGATTTGGGCCTTAGTTTCTTTATCAGAAGAATGGTAATAATAATGAAAGTAGTTTTTTCCACCTAGAGTTATAGTGAGGATAAAATGAAACAATAAATAGTATGCACCTAGCACAACGCTTGACTTACAGTAAGCATATGATAAAACATAGCTCTTATTTAATATTATTAAGTCATTAAGTGCTGGGAGATATTCACTCATGGTGCCTCTATGACAACTGGAGGTTGCACTGAGCAAGGATCCAGGACATTGATTCCTCTTTGCTCCTCCAGCCCTTCGGTGGAGGAGCTGTTTGAATACTGACTTGTTTGAAAACTCATGCTGAATTCAGGAGAGGGGAGGTGTCCTATGAGATTAGAGTTTAGGATCTCAACGTTGGAATCATCTCTTTACCCATTCCCAATGCAATCAATAAACTTTTATAACACACCAACTTTATCCAAACTACCGTACTTGGCACGGGGGATCAAAGAGGAAGATACTGGCTGTGCCATCAAAGAGGTTATGGGATGTTTAGTTAGCAAGTTACTTCTTAAATGAGCACTTGATTCTAGGTGTTGTAGGTTGAATTGTGTCTTCCCCCCACCAAAAAAAAAAGTATGTTGAAGTCCTAACACCTAGTGCCTCAGAATGTGTCTTTGCTTCGAAGAGGGTCTTTGCAAATTTAAAGGTCTTGCATGATTTAGGTTATGATGGCTATTAGGCTATTAGGGTGGGCCCTAACACACTGTAAAAAGGGGAAATTTGAGCACAGACACGCACACAGGAAGAATGCCATGTAAAGACATTGGGGTGATGCTTCTAACAAGCCAGCGGACACTAGAGATTGCCAGCACCCCACCAGAAGCTAGGAAAGGCACATGAGGATCCCACTGTTGGGCTCAGATGGAGCATGGCCCTGCCGACACCTTGATTTCAGACTTCCAGTCTCCAGAACTGGGAGACAATAACTTCCTATGGTTTTATGCCACCCAGTGTGTGCTACTTTGTTACGGCAGCCCTAGGAAGCTAATACGCTAGGCTAAGAGATAGATATGATATGATAGATAGATATGACTAATGAAAATGTGATGACATATGTGCATTGATAAAGATATACACAAAGGGAGAGAGAGACAACCACAGGGTGAATGAGGAGAGAAAAGGACTTACATGCAAAGTGACATATAAGCTTGGCCTTTGCATTAAACCTAGGATTAATGTTGATTTATTACTTCACTTCTGATTTAGAGTCCGACAAATACTCTGGCCAAGAATCATACGGTGACACGCACAATGAAAATCAAAAGTGACACCTGAGCCATATAAAAGCACATAAAGCATGAATAAATTTCTGATCATCTTAACACGCATTTAGAATTTTCAAGTTGTCTGGCATTCTCTGCTTATCAAGCTCTGAAGTGGGTCTGTTTGGTTGGCATACTTGCATGTTCATGTTTCCTGGGATTTATGTGCCATGTCACAAAAGGAGGCTCACATAAAATCCCTGGACTCTTGTGTCCACCCAGGGATCATTCTGGGATGGTCAGCACTAGCTCTGGTGGCCTTGATTTCTGAGTTTTTACAGACAAGGTAAGGCCACGTATCATTTTTCAACAAATTTCTGACATCATTAAAGCTTTTACATCTTACTTTCCTGTAAGATTCAAGTGCAGTATCCACGCCCATACAAACACAGCTGGCTATACAAACTGATCTAGGACAAAAAGTCAGGAACACAGGGACATAGAACTCAGGGTGAATTATCTTTCTAACAAAAACTATTATATTGACTGAGAGTTAAACAATGTGATGATCTACTTTTAGGATTAACTGACTTTAATGAATGCGATTAACTATGACATATGACAAGAATTTTAAGCAACATTGCAAAATGAAAAAGTCATTTTGGAGCGAAAAAATTAATTACAGCATGTTTTCTGAAAGAGACAATGGACTTTGTTTTTTAAAAACACATTTTGCAGTTTTCTCCTTTGTTTTTTTTCAAGTCCACAGAGGAAAGTTACTAGACAGATTCAAGTTATTTTTATTGACCCTCATGTTACCCTGGAGCTAGACGAATAGAGTTTAAAGTCAAGTATTGCTGGGTATTTCCCGGCCACTTGGCACCTCAAACAGGTAAGCACGTTTCACAAAGAGAAGTGTGTTGTATTGATCTTACTTTGACAATTATATGAAATTTTAAGCATCTCTTTAGAATTCCCAGCTTTTTGAGAGTCAATTTCTCCTCAGGGTTTTTATGACTAATCTCTGTGACATCTATCATTCCAAGCATTTCAACATCCATATTAACACTCATGCGTTTCTTGGTATGCGTTTATGCGTTTGTTTGTTTTTTTATTAGTATGTCAAGCTAATTCTTCAGATTGTAGATTTCTTAAGATCAATGAGTGTGTCTGTTATTTCTCTTATATCCCAGGGCTGTGATCACAAGGCAGGCTCAACTCATGTTAGTATGGTGGGAAAAAAGCCTCAAAATTCCACACTGTGGCTGTCTTCGCCAAAGGGGAGGAGTTTTTCTTTCTTCCTCTCTTTGCCTGGCACTGATACAAAGATCCTAGATTTCCATTCTTATGAGATCTATGAAATGTCTACTTTCTATTTTACCCTCTCATCTCTCCTAAGGAGTATGTGTTTTTCACCATTTTCATCCCGTCCATAATATAGACATAGAGAAGTGTTTGACTCTTTGTGGACTCACATCCAGCCCACCTTGCCTGGTGACCTTAGCATCCGGGTAGGGAACTGAGGAGGGGAGAATAGGAAATGGGACTAAGGGAAGAAGTTGGGTGGATATTCTCCTTAGTATGCTGAATGTTCCTAAGGAAATAAGACTATGAGACAGAATAGAGTCCTAGTCCTGGACATGCCATTTCCTCACTGGTTATGCTTAATATTTTGGAGCATTAGTATCCTAATCTGTAAAACAGGGAATAATAATATACCCTGCTTACCTTTTTGGGTGTGTTAATACAAATGCAAAGTAGAATTAATTTTAGGCCATTATAGGTACCATGAACCAACCTTCGAGAAGGCCAATCTATTTCTGTAAGTCCATCCCATTCTGCCTCGTTCGCTCCTTCAAACTTCTGCCCGTGGTCGGCATCATTCAGGCTTCCTGGACTATGGAAGGGCCTATTCCTCCCAGGAGAAGAAATGCTATGTAGGATTGAACAGACACCCACTCTGATGGAAGGACACGAGCTCATCAAACCTGCATTCATGAAATGATTTGATAGAATGTATTAAAACTACTTAAAATATTATGGTCTATGAAGTTTTACCAAATTTGGGAAATATTTCCTAGAGGCAGGGGTATCTCTATAGCATTTTCCTGGGGTAGTCTGTGCTGTGGAGCATCCTTTGGGCAAAGACCATATATGCAGCAATTATCAGATTGACCCATATGAAATTGCACTATTTGCTGGTTTTGACCCACAAAATGACTATTTCATATGGCTCAACCTCATGCATCTACTTAAGCTACCATAGTCTGCTATGGGTCATAGAGTAATAGCATGGGCCCAGGGTTCTGTAATCATAATGAGAATAAAATTCTGCTGAAAACTTCTTCTAGCTATTACCAAAAAACAAAAATTCTTTTTTTACTCTCTCATTTTACAAATCTGCCATATGTCTTCCTTTAAGTTAAAAACAAAGAACGTGAAGTGTAGCTGCCACTTGTCTGGAAGAAATCTGTGTATGCCTGGAATTAGTAAATATCAAGATGCCTCTGTACACTGACTGGCAAAAGCTACAAAAGTAAAATATGTAAACAAAAAAGAACTCCGTGGCTAGGTGGGTGCATACTCCAAGGAGTACTCATTTACATAATAAATAGTTCAATATTCAGGAGATTATAAAATAGCAATTATTGCTGAGTTGCTATATTAGGGCTTCTAACAAAAAAAAGGTATTTAAAATGCAATAGTTTGCCTTTAAAAGAACTTCTCCTAAAATCTTTATTTTGAAACAAGATTTTATTTATTGGTTAGAGAGGTTTTAAATACTTTTCACATTTCTTTGGAAGAGAAGCAGAAATATTCTAGCCAAAAAAAAAAAAAAAGAAGTAAATAATGTATGGGCAAAAAAAGAAAATGAGCCATTAATAATTTTTTATCTGTTAAAAAAAATTCCTGCAGGGGAGAGTGTTTTTCCCTATCTGAGGAGAACATGGGAGACAGTGGAGAGGTGTGGAGTCAGACTGTGTCAGTAGCAGGCAGTACACTCAGGCAGGGGGTAGACACAGAAGTCATTACATGTGAAAAAACTGCAGCCTATTTATGCTAATAGGAAGGTAGGCTTTCTCTAAAACACCATCTGTGGTTTTTAAAACAACTCAAATGTTCCAGGTAGTGTACATCCAAGTGCAGTTTCCACTTGCTTGACATACTGTAAGCATTTAACATTGGAAAAGAGACAGCTTTTTAAGTTAATGTATTTTTACAACAAATATCATAGTTTAAATGTTCTTACATAGAATATCTTGATTGTTTAATAGCATTGGACTTAGAGATTTATATGCACATATTGCACTAAGCCACTTAATTGCATGTGCATTTACACCAATAAGCCTGTTTTTTGAAATCTTGGTTACCTGTTGTAATGAGAATGCTGGGACAACAAGGAAAGATTCTATTCATACTTGTTTATCTGTTAAAATTAAGATCTTGGAATTTGAGTGGTTCCAATTGTTGGGTTAGTGGCTTGCCCAGTAAGAGTAGGAACTGAAAGGATGAGAAACAAGAAGACCAAGAAAACTAACATTCATTAAACACATTTTGGGTACTGGGAACTGTGCTAAAAAATGGGGCACTCAGTTATACAGTGCTGGGATTATATTATACCAAAAAGTTGTTAACATCACAATAGCACTGGGGTTTAAAACTCCAGGATGCCACACAAAAGGACACTCTGTTGACGTGTGGAGTAAGCCTACTCTAATTAAGATCCCATAATTATCAATCCCATCTCATTAGGAGATGCAATTCCAATAAAATTTTACTTTTCATATTTAATAATTTTTATCAAATATTTTTGAAATATTTATATTATTTTGTTAAATTGAGTACTACTAATACTTTTAATAAAAACTCTACCCAGAAGAATGTTTTTTAATGCTTAGGGCCTCACAATGACCGGACATTTTTTAAATTAAAAATTTCGGTGTATGGGAGGCCGAGACAGGAGTAGCTCTTGAGGTCAGAAGTTTGACTAGCCTGAGCAAGAGTGAGACCCCCAACTCTACTAAAAATAGAAAGAAATTAGTTGGACAACTAAAAATATATAATATATAAAAAATTAGCCGGACGTGATGGCCCATACCTGTAGTCCCAGCTACTAGGGAGGCTGAGGCAGAAGGATGGTTTGAGCCCAGGAGTTTGAGGTTGCTGTGAGCTAGGCTGATGCCATGGCACTCTAGCCCACCCGCGCGACAGAGCGAGACTCTGTCTCAAAAAAAAAAAAAATTTCATCGTATATACCATTTGTTGTTGTTGTTGAAGTACGATAACATAATCCATGAAAGACTTTCAAATATTAAACACTTATTACAAAAAGATAAAATTGTATGAGAAAAGAGGAATGGAAACACAATTTCAGTAGGGAGAAAAAAATCATGTAAAATTAATTGGCTACTGTTGAAAAAGAATTGGTTGAATCTATTTTTCAATGGAGTCAATGGTGAGTGTGAAATTGCTGCAGCGTTTATGTCCCATTGAATTCATTGAGAAGAGTGATATAAAGTTGTATTGTAAAATGTCAATGTTGCATCCTTTATGACTATTTTCACTTATGATTAATTTAAGATGTGAACTTGAAGTGTGGAAAAGGATACAGAGTTTTTCAAATTTATGGGCACTTTGTATGTAGCCTCAATGAAGATGCCTCTTGAAGGCTGAGATTGCAAAGAAGTTTAGACTTCAGATTATCTTCTTTTGACCATTAAACCAAACATTCAATTTTTGGTATACTGCAGCATACACTGCAGGATAAAGATAAATGTGATTTCTTCACTCATTGCCACCACCAACCCCTGTCCTGGTTCTGCACGTGCTTACTGGCATCCCAAGAGCACCTCAAGTCAAAGAGAACAGCCAGCTCTCTGATGGCACTTTCTGAGTATTTGATAATTATTTTTGAAAGTTTGATTGAAATATTCATCTCTTTATGGCCTGATAAACTTTTTTTTCCACTCCTAGCATTAAATGTTTCCCTTAGATGTTTATGAATGACATTCCAGTTTTGTTTTGTGCAAACTGAGTAGGTCATGCCCTTCTGCCACCACTTGTCCTGGCTTCCTCTGGGTGACTAGGTGTCTCCTTTTCTTTACTAGGCTGAGCATTTCCTCCTTTGTCACAAATGGAAGAAAAAAATCAGAGAAGTCACTGCTGTTGTTACAATTTCTTTATCTTTCCAGGTGTCTCTTAAGATCTTAGCCATTGTCAGTAGAACCATCTTGAAGTGATCACATTTACTCCATACTAGAAAACAACTAACATCTGGCCTTTGTGTCCCTTCCAAGTCTTGATACTTCCAAATATTCTTTCTGTATCCTCTTTGCCAACATTTCCTGTTTTTTCTCTTAAAATCAGCATAATTACTAGATTGATAAAACTTAATGAAAATGCAAAACTGTCAATTACATATAACATGTTGCTAGGCCTGGCCTAACCTCATCAGAATTACAATTCTGCTTCATTGCCTAAAGGGAAGTCTAGGACACCATCACACACACAAAAATCTTTTGAGCTCTTTGAATCATTTGATAACCAAGCATTAGGTTATTAACTTGTGAAATAAATTTTCTTAATTACATTAGTGAGTTTATCACATCTTCTGCCTTATCTTTTCTGTACACATTCTTTTATTTGTATGCATTTAAGAGGTACAAGTGCAGTTTTGTTAGATGGATATATTGTGCAGTGGCTATTAGTGTAACCATCACTTGAATAGTATACATTGTATCCATTCAGTAATTTCTTCTCCCTCATCCCTCTCCCACCCTCCCACCCTTCCAAGTCTCTGATGACTATCATTCCATTGATAGTCAATGGATGACTCTGATGACTCTATTTCTGTGTGCACACATTTTTTAGTTCCCACTAATAAGCAAGCGCATGTGGTATTTGACTTTCTGTGTCTGAGTTGTTTCACTTAAGATAATGCCCTCCAGTTCCATCCACGTTGCAGCAAAAGACATGATTCATTTTTTTAATGGCTGAATAGTATTCCATTGTGTGCATATATACCACATTTTCTTTATTCAATCATCTGTTGATGGACACTTAAGTTGATTCCATATCTTTGCTATTATGAATACTGCTGCCATAAATTTACATTCCTGCCTTATTTATTATAGAAACTCCTGGGTTATGAATCTGAGGATGCTTTGAAAGCATAACACCAAAGGATATAAAGAGGCAATCAGATATCAAAGAGAAGTTTTCAAATTAGCCCTGCTGACAAGCTATTCTGCCTTCGCTTTTGACCACAAAGTAATGTATGAGCAAGCACGGCAGTAGGTGGGGGAGCAGAGGGAAGAGTGGCACAGATGTTCGACCAGAACTCACTGGTAGCCTGTACTAGATGTTAAAATGTTGAGATAATTTTGTACCAGGGGGCAAACAACCACGGGACCCGTACCAAGTGCACCCAGCCCCACCTGTTCACCTGAGCTGCCTTGGCTTCTCCCTGGACCTCCAGACCAAGCCAGGATCTGGAAATCAACAAGGTGACCCCTGGTAGGGCAGTGGACCTCATGGATTCTGCTCCAGCACCTTGATTAGCATCTGTTCTAATTAGTCAGTATTGCTCCATATTTTAAATGCTATCCCTGGTTAAGAGTATCCTTTTAGACTCTCGAACTTAATTTTTAGCCCTTTGCCATTTCCTTTCTTTGCAGAACTGTTGGGCCCAATTTTTCACAGTTTGAGAATAAGAATAAACCCAGGGTTGATAGCATATGTTTGATGTATGCACATTTTAGTGCATTTGTTACTTGTTCCTTGGTTCTGTGTTTTATGATGGTGGTGTCACTGTTTCCCTACACCATAATTTCCTGGTGCACTTCACTGCTCCTTCATCGCACAAGAAACTGCAAGGGTCAGTGATCTTCGGCGCCACCACTTCCATTTCCTCATTACAAAAATTGACCTTCTTTCTGTTGTTTGAAAGGGCTCAGGCCACTGTCATTCAGATTTCAGGACTGTTGAACAGTAATAACAGTATAGGAGGAACATGCAACCGCCACAGCAGCCGGGCATTGTACTCTCTTCCTGGAATCCATTTTGGATCTCTTAGTGTAGCCAGCAGGCGCTGTTTGCTGCCTTTCCCTGGCATTATATTTTACAGTAATTCCTTACTTGTCATTAAATCATTTAGCTGTATTAAGGCATTGTACTCTACTCTGAATAGTTGCCAAGCTTCTTGGGCTTTCTAGGCAATTCCATGTTTATAACTCACGTGGCTCAACTCAATATGTACAACTAGCATCACAGAAAAATAAACTGGTTAGTCATTTCTGTGAAATTACCAGCTGCCTTCTCATCATCGTCGGTGAATTTGGTGAAAGTGTGTGTGTGTGTGTGGAAGGGGGACGAATGTGAAACCAGTTCAGATAAGAAAAGAATAGAAGAGCAATCAAAAATAAAAACCAGACTTCTCATATTTTCCTATAGGGTACCTCTATTTATTCTTTCATTTCACATTTACTGTAATGCCACCAAGTACTATTTTCTGTATGCCTAGTTGTTCTTTTGAGACGAATTTTATAAATTGAAAGTAGGATATTGGAATACAAGGTTATCATTATAAACTTAAAAATAATAACCTCTGTGTATTAGGCAAAAAATTCTATCTTAATACTACCAATGATTTTTACCATAAATTACATTGTTGTAACTTAGATATATCCATTCCATTCAACTGGAAGAAGACAAGTCATTAACTCAGTGTTTCAAGAGAAGTCGTATCATTTCTTACATTCAGATGAATTAAAAATCATAAACATGTATCTTTTAAATTATTTTTTTATTTCAACATATTACAGGGGGTCAAATGTTTAGGTTACATATATTGTGTTTGCACCAACCAAGTCAGAGCTTCAAGCGTGTCCATCCCCTAGACAGTGCGTAATGCACCCATTAGATGTGAATATACTCATCCCTTCCCCCTCCCTCCCACCTGGACACCTGATGAATGTTATTACTATATGTGCACACAAGTGTTGATCAGTTAATACACATTTTGTGGTGAGTTTTTTAATGCTATTCTTTTTGAAATATGAATTCTTTAGATTTTAGAATCATGGAATCAGGAGCAATTATAATCTTTGCCTTCATTTTTTCAGTAAAACATTTATTGAGTGTCTCTACACCAATGGAATACATAGTGTAGAAGATAACAGAAAAAAAACTTCCTGCCCTTAAAGAATTTATAAAAGAGGTTTGTGTTTTGCAATAATCTTTTTCTTAAAGTGTTCATTTTGGAATTTATTTTGAATGAAACACAATAGCTTTAGGGTTTAGTTCAATGACAAATAATCAAGTCTGTATCATGGAACATTGTGCATTCAAATGTTAGTGGATGGCTTCCACCAGCTGAACAGCATGGCTGTGATACTAAATAAAGTATAGTTCAACTGAAAATTAGTTTTGAAAGAATTCTAACTTTCTATAACTTTCTGAGTCTTTAATGGAAAGCTTAGAAAAATGGTTTTTCTCATGGTCAATTGCAGCTTACATATATAGATAACCGATTTCATTTCAGGTTCTCTTCATTAAAAATCTTACAGTTTTATGGTGAAACAAAGCTGAAATTTTAGATCCATGATGTCATAAACATACATGAGACTTTAAAACACAATCTTTGTTTCTAAACGTGTTGTGCTAATGTATTGATTCCTTTTTAAATTTGAAAGTGTTTAATAATTGTTAATGCAGTTTATTTTAATAGCACCTAGTATAACAATTTGGTGATGATTACGCAAATATTGCTTCTAGCCAAGAAACCTCTTTTACATATACATTTTCAACTGCTTGTGTTTAAGTGCATGAGAGCTCAGCTTAGGCAATTCTGAGCACCATTAGCATCTCTTATTTGAAATGGGGCTTTAGAATAACAAAAATATAATAATTTTGTTGAATAAAAAAAGAATTAATTATGCAACCCGGGGAGAAAAATAAGGAGCAAGGGGTGTAACAGACCCAGGAGGAGAGAGACCCACATGTAAACGTAATGCAAGCCTTTACGCGATGAAGGAAGAAAAGAGAAGCCACACATTTCACATTTCTAGGACAGCAGTTCCTTTTCTTGAGTAAAGGGAATCTAGTCCATTTCTGCACCCAGATTTTGTGTTTGGCTTAACCCTAACCAAGGATTTGAAAATAGCTTATCCTGTGGTCAGAATCATGTCATTTTCACCAACTGATATGTGCAGTTGATGGAATTTTCTGACCAAGGCTTTTTAACTGAAGGAAAATGGAGCAGATAAACCTCCACACCTTAATCATAGATTTTGTCACAACGACCAGTGGTCCCAGTCAAGGTTGCAACGGGCTCCAGCGATGCCAGTCAGAAGCTTCTTTCTGCTAGGCTGATAAAAGCAGAAGAAGTGATTCTCCGTAGATCCTACTCCTCTAATGCCATTTCTTAGAAGAGAATCCTCTTGAGGAAGCGGGGGGTCTCACTGATTTTTAGGTAAACGTGTTGATTCCATCCAATCTGTGCATTTCTAATACTTGGTCTTTTTGGTTTAGAGGTATCTACTACCATCATTATTTATGATCAAAAGTGTGTAAATTAGTTCGAGTTTATTTAAGATAAAATTCTCTGTGATGATCATGTCTCAACTGGTTACCAGTTGTGCACCAATAATACAACATTCTAAAAAACATTTTAGGCTCAGAGTTTTGGTGGTAGATATGCCTCTCTGAGTTCGCCGGCGTAATAAAGTTGAATCTCCAAAAAACAAACAAACAAACAAACAAAAAAACCCAACATTTTGAGGACCAAAGTTGTCTTAAATTTACCATAATTTTTTTTGGTGTGTCCCAAATGACTTGTTAGAGGGGAAGTGGAATTGCCCAAACAAGGATGGGGCTTTTGTGGTTCCAAAAATGGAAGAAATGACTGCATTAAACTAAAGGCACTTTAAAAATGGAAACATTGAATTTTTTTCCTCTGATGGGCATGCACAGAAATTTGAAGTGTTAGGAAGAAATATCTTGGGTTATATTATCAATTATCTTGACATAGCAACTTTCATCTAGAGCTGAAAATGCAATGTAAAAAAATATACTGTTACTTTCTATTTCCACCAAATGGAAAGAGTACCTCACCCCAAACTCTTATTTTCTATGTCTCATGATTAAAAAGAACAATTTTCCCCTCTTGTTTTAGGACTGCTAACACCTTCCTTTCCAAAGGAGGATTCTCACTGTTCACGGGAGAGAAGTTACTCAATTTGCTTTCTTACTTACCTAAACATACGAGCTCAAATACTTGGTTCTTCATTTTTCCTAGCTCTGGCCAAAGTGTGATTGTTGCTGTTAAACAATGATTCTCAAGTCTTTGTTAATCTGTAAATTAATTCAACAGGACAAAAGACCTTATGTTATTCCATCCTTAGTTGCCATCATTAAAATATTTCTCTGGGATGAAGGAAAAAAATAACATTGCCTCTGATGACTCATACTCATAAATGAGGTGATTCCTATTTTTTTTTTGTCAATCATTATGGCAAAATTAATAGTACAATGACTATTATAAAAGACTGCCTACAGCCAAATCAGACTATAAACACCACCGTTCCAAAATAAATATTTCCCATTTGTATGTTCAAGCTCTGGGCCACTGACACTCTGCATGACTTTTACATGAAAGCAATGACGCTTTCAATAAATAAGAACGATCCCCACGTAGACAAAACAACAAAAAGCAGATGGATTGATCCAAGCATAAAATCAATTAAAGGATTCTGGAAAATCTCTGATAACTGAATAGAGAAGGGAAAATGAGAAGATGAAGGGAACATTCATGAGTGATTTTGTGAGTGTGCCTACATCTTATCATTTCTTTTAATCACCCCATCAAACTTATGAAGCTTCAGACGAGAAACAGAAGGTTAGAGCTATTAAGAACATCACCCAACAAAGTGGCAGTTGAGCCCAGTTCTGTCTAAACATAATTGCTTTCTTCCTTTCATGCTTTTGTAGTCCCTCTGAGTCACGGAGGCTGGAAACAAGCAGAAAATCCAAGATTGTCATATGAAAGATATCTACAAAATGACAATAAAAAAAGAAAATTAAAAAAGCATTCCCCCCCTTTTGGAGAAAAACAGACAAGAATCCTGAGAGTTTATCCTCACAGAGATGATGAAATAATCCGATGATTTGCACATTTGTGAATTTGCTTCCTTCAGCATGCAAAAACGGACAAAACCAAACATTCCCAGCCTATCTAATGGTGTGCCGGAGGAAATAACAGGCAAAATCTGTCCCTACCTTTTCGTGCATACCTTTAGCCTAATTGATGGCAACATGTGGGGGCAGGAGGAATCATGGTGAGAAGGGCTGTGAGGAATATTGAAATCAATACCTGTAGCTACAGGCAGTGGAACCAAGTAGCATGCCCAGCAACAGTGGAAGCTTGGGTGAATGGCTCAGTGATCTGCCAGGTGTCCCCTTTGCATGACTTCACTGAGTAATTTGGGCAACATCAACTATCTCTATGCCTCATTTTTTTTTTCAATTTTATTCTTCCTCACTCATTTGTTGGTCAGAGGAATATTGCACAAATTGATAAGATGTCTACAAGTACATCGAACTTCTTAGAAGAAACAAATAAACAGAAACAACCTTGAGACAGAACCCTTACTTCGGGAATGTGCAAAGAAGAAGAATGTGTCTTTAAAGCTATAACTGTGAGGTCCCAGGAAGCCCCTACTTACTGCCTAAATTTGAATAATAATTAAAACAATCTCACTAGAGAATGTAGCAAAACATATTTATGGTTTGGATTCAAATTCTCATGAAAAATGCAAATGAGAAATCTGTTCTATAAACAGGTCAAAAACAAGCAATAGTTTTTCTCTTGTTAAACTGAAGTTTAGAATATGCCTCTTTTAATGTTTTGTTCTGGAAGAACTGTATAGTTTGGGGACAAATGGCAAGATTTAAAAAGTGAGAAAGGTCTTCTAGGAATGACTTTTATTAGAGGAGAAATGAGTTCAGGGCTGGACAGCCTTGCAACACTTTACAGGGTGCTAAGGGTGTTAAGAGCTCACATTTACTGTAGGCATTTTGTTAAATGTTTTTTTTTTTTGCTTGTTTGTTTGGTTATTTTTTTTGAGACAGAGTCTTGCTTTGTTGTCCAGGCTAGAGTGAGTACTGTGGCGTCAGCCTAGCTCACAGCAACCTCAAACTCCTGGGCTCAAGCGATCCTCCTGCCTCAGCCTCCCGAGTACCTGGGACTACAGGCATGTGCCACCATGCCCGGCTAATTTTTTCTATATATATTAGTTGGCCAATTAATTTTCTTTCTATTTATAGTAGAGATGGGGTCTCGCTCTTGCTCAGGCTGGTTTCGAACTCCTGACCTCAAGCAATCCGCCCGCCTCGGCCTCCCAAAGTGCTAGGTTTACAGGTGTGAGCCACCACGCCTGGCCTGTTAAATGTTTTAAATACAATATCTAATTCAATTCTCATGACAACCCTACAAGTCAGGGACTGTTATTATCTCTATTTTGGAAAGGTGGCATTGAAATATGTAGTTCACTAATTGGCCAAAGCTAGTAAAGGTAGAAATGCTGTTTAACCTGAGATCCACCTGACTCTGGAACCCCTGCCCCTAAACAGTGTGCCATATTTTTCACTCTTCATATTTTTCACTTTTCAGGTAACTTAATAGTAAATGGGAAAGGTTGACCTTTGTATGTCTTTTGCTTCACCTGCCTCCCTTTCTTCCATCCTGCCCCAGAAATATCTCTCTAGAATGAAAGGAAATAATAACACTCCCTTGGATGGGTCATACTCGTAAATGAAGCAATTTCAATTATTTTGTCAATCATTGGTCACTAGTACATCATTCATCAATAATACAATGACTGTTACACAAGACTGCCTAGAGCTGAACCAGACTTGAAACATCACTGTTCCAAAATAAAATTTTTCCATCAGCAGATTCAACCCCCACTGTATAGACTCACTCTCCAAGGCCGCGGGGAAAATGTCCAGTTGATATCTGGAGAAATCTGAGCTTTTGGGAAAATTAATTATATTGCTTTCTACTCCAAGATTTGAGAGCAGAAATATAGGTATCAGGCAGAGAACTAAGGATTAGCTTTACTGCTGATAGAACTGGATTGGAGAATGTGCTCTTGGACTCACAGGCAAAATAGGCTTCCTAATACTCTCCTATCCTCACCACTGCGAATAGGCCAACCAACAAATCAATACACAAAAACACTGGGGAGCATAGGGATTTAATCCACAAAATTCCACTTTCATTCTTTCAGAGTACATTGTCTTTATTTTTATATGCAGCCCTCCTTTTCATCCTACCTTAAAGAAGACACTGCTTATTTGACTTGGAAAATTGAAAAAAGGTTCAGATGCATGCAGGTGACCTACACCTTTTTTGGCTCGTTTATTGAGAACTTGCCTGCCAGCAAGTTCTTCCCAGGAGCCCATCTTCCCTCCTGTCCTTTGCTTGGTAACACTACTAGGGCAGGTGGGGCTATATTGTGCACATGTTCTCCAATCTCACTTTAATGCTAATAAAGCTGATATTTTCATCCATGGCTGTTTTATCTGTTTCCTAAATGGTTCACAATTTGAAGAAACTGACAGAGTGAGTAATTGGGGCACCCCCTTTAAACACTCCAGAAGTCTCTAGAATACACCAAGGATCTCTTCCACTGGGCAGAAGGGCAGCCAGAGATGTCAGCAGTGGGAAAATCTTGCAGAGTTAGCCTCACATCCAACCACATACCCTAAGACCAATCAAAACTAATGTTTGCTCTTCATGTTATTTCCTTCTGGAAAATTCTCTCTCCCGATACCCCAGAAGAATTATATAGAAGGCCCAGCACCTCAACCCTATGGCTTTCAACCCCCAAACCAAAACAGATTGATTTTGTTAAGGGCCAACCTCCAAGCACCTCACAAAATCTATTTCTTTTACTTCCCTTCCCTTATCTTTTCTTTCACCATTCCTTGCAGTTGTATTTTGAGTGTTGTAACCGGATAGATTTAGAAAAAAAATCTTGGCCTGGAAGCTGTGACAGGCCACACTGTAAGTACAGTTGGCAGCACGGTGTTCCCAATTCACCACAAAGAACATATGAACTCTTTGTACCTGACACTTTACACAATATGCTCCCTGGCTTTAAGAAAACATTATTTCATGTTCTTTCTCTAATCAGTCTTGTCTGCCAGCCTCGAGAACTGAGAGGTTCATTGTTATATGCAGCTGTCATTTGTTCCATCTCTGGGCTCTCTCTGCCTTCAATATCTTTGTGGTATTTAGTGAAAGTAATTTTCAGTTGGAAAGCTTCTGCCCTTTCAGTAAGTGCAAGTATAGCACTTCATCAATGGCCAAAGAATTCCGAGCTATCTGGGATATATCAGGACAGTTGATAAAACCTCACGGAGCAACCTATGATAGTACATCCCATCATAAATTAAAAAAAAAAAAGGCAGAAAGGGCCTTTGTCAGTGTTTATCTGAAGCGCTTTTATTCTTTGCCCTTGATTTCCTCTTCAGAAAATTGATGCGCCCTTAAATTGAAGCAAGAGGCTTGACAGGTGATGGTTAGTGTGATAACTGCTCAGATTTCATCAGCCAGTGTTTTTCTGGTGGTGCAATTGTCGGAACTTTCAGCTAGATTACCTGTCATCCACTACATCAGATAAAAGAGGCAGGGTTGAAAGATGCAGTTTTACCACTGTACCTTGTAGGAAATGAAAAGTGCAGGTGTGGTAACAGTAGCAAGGAAGAAGTACAATTATTTTCTAATCAGGATATTTCTTCGAGAAAGTTGGTGCCTAAATTGGCAACCATTGGGCAAAACCATTGCTAAATGTGCATTGTTAAATTAATGAGGAAGAAATGAAAAGAACAGTCAGTTGCACTGTAAGGAGTGCTGTAAACTCCCCCTTCTCCATCCATTTTATTTGTTCCACATATTGAAATAGTCGCAGCTTATTTTTAGATACAAGGAAAGTGTTCCTATTTTTGATACATCTCAATATGCTGATGTTGAGCCTATATTTTGATCTGCTGTTAAGCTGTTTGAAACCCTGAGGAGAGGTATTATTCTACAGAAAGTTTTACAGGAAAACTTTTCCGTTAAAAAAAATTAGAAATAACACATTTTGGGAGACTTGTGCTATATGAGAATAATTTTGTGGTAATTTTTTTTTTCAAATGTTAAAAGCAACATGAGGTCATAAATCAGATAGTAAAGACCCTGACAATAAATACGTGTTTTTATTGGCGAGGTTACATTGTGCACTATTTCCTCACTTCAGATTAAAAACAATGAACTAATTTCATCCTTTTTGGTCTCATTTCCTTAGAATGAAACAGGCATTTGAATATAGCAGTCACATGACAAATAGAAATTTGTTTTCTCTGAAAATGAAATTTTTTTGCTTCTCGATAGGTTGGAAGAGAACTAAACACTTTATTACCAAATTAGATAAGGATTTTCACTAGAAAAGACTTATTTTCAGAGTTTTCTACAATTACTTATGATCATTTATTTTCCAGAGTGAAATTTAGCATCCAAATATGGCTTTTATACAAGGAACAATTGTTCATTATTGGGGCAAAGAAATTATTTTTAATAGTCACACACACTTTTAGAGGGTAAATCTTACCAGAAATTGTTTATCAAAAAGTATGTGGAATCTCCTATTCAGCTGAGTTCAGTATATTGTGAATCTTTATTAAATATTAATCTAATATAAGCAGTTATCAAGCCATTTCTTAAACTTCCCTTTTTCTTTTTTTGCTTCTTTCTTTCTTTCTTTTTTTTTTTTTTTTTTTTTTTTCATTTGGAAGTTGTTTGCTATACTAGAAAGAAGACTGGATTAGGGAGGTTGCATGACATAATGGTCAAGCATGTGGGTATTACTTAGAGAAGAATCTAAGATTGCATGCATCAAACCAAAAACATTGTTTACCCCAAGGGGAATGGTTGGGGAAAGGAGAGAGGCAGATTACTAATTTTTCGTTATGCGATTCTGTATTGCTGGACTCTGATTACCTGTGTAACTAATAATAATAATAATAATAATATCAATAAAAGTTAAAAAATATATATAGTCTTAGGAATTAATATCTTAGATTTAAATCCTGGCCTTCCCTACTTTCTAGCTGTGTAATTTGGGGCTAGGAATTTTTCTTCTTTTAACTTCAGTTTTCTCATCTGCAAAATTGTGATACTAATACCCAGGTTATAAAGTTGTTGTGAGGATTACATTATATAATCCACGTGAAGTGTTCTGGACATAGAAAATACATGATAAATAACAGCTTTTTGGAATTAGGAAGCCTGTATATCTATCAGTAACTAGAAATAAGACATATTCCTTGTGTAAAAAATTAGAGCTTTGTTGAGCCTACTTATTTTTCCCTCTTATAAAATGGGTAGATTAGAAATGATGGTATCTGAGGCCTCTTCTATTTCAAACGTTTGTGATTCTATTTGAAATATAGCTGTAGAGATGCATGTATGTTGATTTCATGGAAAGAAAAAAAAAACTCAAGTTGTGATCTCAGAATACCATATATGTCCTCATCTCAATAATTAGGTTGAGTCTTACGCCCAGGAACAATATTCTTCCTTCAGAAAATCACAGCCTAGATGTGAACTAAGAGTTGGTTCAGAGTTAGGAAGCACCTTTAGTGAACAACTCCCTGAGTGAAATCTCTGTATCAATCAAAATGAACAGCTTACTATTCTTCACTTAGCCAAGATCCCTCCTTCATATGGTTAAAGCATGAAACCTCCAACCATTTAAGAAGCCAAAAATGAACTCTCCACAATGTGAAATATCACTTGACCTCTCCAGCATATAAGAAAATCCTCCTCTTCCAAATTTAAGCATTTCTAATCCTGCCTTTGGATTTATGAGGTCATCTGGGTCAACCTCCCATCACAGTTCATACAGTTATATTGACAGAGAGTCAACGATATTTTGAGCTAGATCATTCCATGATCTATTTGCATAAATTATTAGAGAGATCTTTCTTACATTGAACTGAAATCAAGCTTCCTGTAACTTCCGCCTCCTTGTCCTATCTTGGTGTCTCCAAAGCTGTATAGAAACCATCCTTTCCTTCTTCCATCAGATGACCTGCCAAACATTTCAAATTTGCTTCATTCCCTCTTTATGTTTCCTGTTTTCCAAGCTCACCATCTACTATCTCAGTCTCCACTGAGAGTGAAATAAGTAATATGAGGTCCCTCAGCATTCCTCCAAAGTCACAATTGCAGACCTTTCTTCTCCATACACCTTCAGGTACTTTTCAAATATTTTACCCATAATCACAACTCTACTCCCAAAAGGTTCTGACAAGTATCAAATATAGTGAGACCACCATAGCTCACTCCCTAAGCACTATGTTTCCATCTAGGAATATGTATAAGTTTGTTTTATTTTGCTAGAATTTCCAGGTCTCCCAGCATAGAAATCTTATGGGGGAAAAAAAGGAGAAGAAGAAAAGAAGATAGTTTGGCCAAACTTGGTTTCAGTGAACACATTCTGGATCTTATTAATCATTATTTTCTTTTTTATGTGGTGAATAACAATTTATTCAATGATTCTTTTAAAAACATTTCCTTGCTGGAGCATTTGAACATTCATAGGCAAAAAATAAATAAACCTTGACCTAATTCTTACAACTTATACAAAAACTAACTCAAAATAGATCATGGACTTAAATGTAAAATGCAAAATGATAAGACTTTTAGAAAAAAATACAAGCATAGGACAAAACCTTTGGGACCTAAGGTTAGGCAAAGAGTACTTAGACTTGACATCAAAAGCAAAATCTATATAAGGGAAAATTGATAAATTGGACATCATCAAAATTAAAAACTTCTGCTCTGTGAAAGTCCCTGTGAGGAGAATGAAAAGAAAGCTGCAGACTGAGAGAAAATATTTGCAAACCACACATTTGACAAGTGGCTTGTGTCTAAAATATATAAAGAGCTTTCAAAACGCAGCAGGAAAAAAAAAAAAGAAACAAGACAATTAGAATATGGGTCAAGACATAAAGTGACATTTCACTGAAGAGTATATTCAGATGAAAAATAAGCACATTGAAAGATGTTCAGCATCATTGACCATTAAGGAAGTACAAATTAAAGCTACAATGAAATGTAACTATGCACCTATGAGAACAACTAAAATAAAATATAGTGATAACCCCAGAAGCTGGCAAGGATCTAGAGACACTGGGTCACTTACCTATTGCTAGTGGAAATGTAAAATGGTAGACACTCTAGAAAAAGAGTATGGCAGTTTCTTATAAAACTAAACAAGTGCTTATCTCGTGGTCCAGCAATTGCACTTTTGTGAATTTATCCCAGAGAAAGGAAAATTTATATTCACACTAAAACCTATACACGAATATTCATAGAAGTTTTATTAATAATAGCTAAAATCTAGAAGCAACCAAAATGTCCTTCAATGGCTGATGAGTTAAACAATATGTGGTGTAGCTATGAAATACTACTGAGCAATAAAAAGGAATGAACTATTGATAATAGCTTCCATTGAAGTGTGTGGTGCCCAAGTCATTGAATTTGGCCAATGGGATAAAAATATACATGCCATTAAAGAGCAGGAGTATTTCTTTTGACTCTCCTGTCGGCTGGAATGTGAATGTGATGGCTGGAGCTACAGCTAACATCTCTGACCACATGGTACAAGCCAAGTGTAGAGGAAGGTGGAACTACAGATCAGAGAATCCTGGACCCCAGATGATTGTGGAACTATCATATCTGCCCTGGACTACTTACAACTGCATCTCTTTTATTTGACAGTGAAATAACCAATAAGTGAAAGTCATCTTTATTTTGGGTTTTCTGACAAATGCAGGTGAACCCAACCTACCAGATGCAAGAAGCACATCCAAGCAATAGAAAGATGGGCAGTGCGACTGATAGATGGTGGCAATGAGAGAGTTGTCAGGATGAAATCAAAGAGGTGGCTGAACCAGCATAAGGAATAGGATTTTATTCAAAGTGTAATGGAAAGCCATCTTAGTCTGCTCAGTCTGCTATAACAAAATTACATAAGCTGGGTAGCTTATAAGCCACAAATTTCTGTCTTATAGTCTGGAGGCTGAGAAGTACAAAATTAAGGTGCTGGCCCACTCAATGTCTCGTGAAGGTCCATTTCCTGGTTCATAGAAGATGTCTTCTTGTTGAGTCATCACAAGGCAGAAGAGGCAAACAAGCTTCTTGGGCCTATTTTATAAGCGCACTGATCCCATTCATGAGGGCTCTGTCCTCATGGCTTAATCACCTCTTAAAGGGTCCCACCTCCTAATACAATCACCTTGGGGTTAGTATTTCAACAAATGAATTTTGTGGGGACGTGAACATTCAGGTCACAGAAAAAGCCACTGAAACATTTTGAGTGGAAGAGTATACAATCTGATTTACATTTTAAACATTTACTTTGTTTTCTGCAATGTGGCAAGAGTGAAGCATGGATCCCAATTATAAGGCTGTTTAAATATTTTAGCAGAGACTGAGAGAAGTGGATAGAGTTGGCATTACCTTTTAGAGACAGTTTTGACACCTCCAGGGTTAGATTAGAGCGTTATAGAAGAAGAATCAAAGTAACTCCTAAATTTGGGACTTGGGCAAGTGAATGGATAGTGATAGGGCAAGAAGTCTGAATGAATTTGGCCAATGGGATAAAAACATACATGCCATTAAAGAGCAGGAGTATTTCTTTTGACTTTCCTGTTGGCTGGAATGTGACTGTGATGGCTGGAGCTCCAGCTAACATCTTGGACCACATGGTATAAGCCATGTGTAGAGGAAGGTGGAACTACAGATTAGAGAATCCTGGGCCCCTGATGATTGTAGAACTATTATATCAGCCCTGAACTACTTACACCTGCATTGTTTTCTCTGTGTTAGGTTTAAATGAAGACTTTTGGTTTTCATGCAGAGAAAATAGTCGAGTTGTTGGTTGGATATATAAGGCTGGTGTTCAGGGAGAGGTCAGTCTGAGACAGAGATTAGGAGCCATTGGCACAAAACTGGATGAACTCACCATGGGGCTATGTATAAAGAGAAGGAAAAAGGAGTCCCGGAGTACAACCTTGAGGTACATGGGCAAAACAGAGAGTCCCCTTGGCTAGGTGTAGGGGTATAAGAGAGGGTGATCAGGGAAGCATTCCCTCAGAAAGGCCTCTGGGTAAGTCAGGCAAATGGGGATGGGGTATAAATGAAAGAGTTCCAGGCAGAGGGAATAGCATGGGCTGGAACATGACAGCATTCAAGGCACTGAAAGGAGTTCATTAGTGATGAAGCAAAGGGTAAAGGTGAGGAGTGTGGGAGTTTTGGTGAGGGTGGAGGCTGCTAAATTCAAAGATAAAGATGCAGATGAGCAGGAGTCAAATTTTGAAGGGGACAGTAAGGAATTTGAGCAACATCCTGAGAGTAATGAGGAGCCATTAAATTTTTAAGCAATGCCGTAATTTAATCCTAAGAAGCTAAGGTAAAGAACATAGGCTCTGGAGCCAGACTGCATGGGTCGAAATCTCAAATCCATTCTTTTCTGGCAGTGAGGCCTTGAGAAGTTACACACACTTGGAGCTTCAGTCTCCTTATTTGTGAAATGGGCATAATAATAGGACCCATTTTGTAGGAGTGTTGTGGGGTTAAATGGACATAAAGTGCTTGGAACAGGCCCAATAAAGTTAACTAATATTATCAGATTTGGGTAGCTAGAGGGAAAAGGGAGGGAGCTGTCATATGAAGAAATTAAGATCTCAATAAAAGTAAACACATGAGCATTATAAAAGATAGTATTATTGTAAAAACAATTTGTAACTCCAATTTTTGTTTTCTTCATAATTTATGAAATGAATACATTTAAAAATTATCATTCCAAAGCCAGTATTATTCTAACTTTGCTTTGTAACTTCATGTTTTGTTTTCTACATAATTTAAAAGACTAATGTATTAAAAGAATTATTAGTTTATGTGTTTTGGGGCACACAATGTATAAAGATGTAATTTTATGACAACAACCCAAAGGGGCTGTAAAGGAGCAGAGATTTTTATGTTATTGAAGTTGAGCTGGTATAAATTCAAATTAGAGTGTTATAACTTTAGGATGTTAAATGTAATCCCCATGGCAACCACAAAGAAAATAGCTGTAGAACATGCACAAAAGGAAATGAGAAAAGGAATTTAAACATTTCACTACGAAAAAAAATCAACTAAACACAAAAGACAGCAATGAAGGAAATGAGGGACACAAAAAAAGTTCTATATGGTATATAGAAAACATATAGCAAAATGACAGAAGTTCCTCCTTATCAGTAATTACTTTAAATGTGAACAGATTGAACTCCCCAATCTAAAGGCAAAGATTGGCTGAATGGAAGAAAAAACATGAGATGTAACTATAGGCACTCTGTAAAAGACTCACTTTAGATCCAAAGACATAAATAGATTGAAAGTGAATGGATAGAAAAAGATATTCCATCAAATAGTAACCAAAAGAGACCAGGAGTGGTTATATTTATTCTAATATCAGATAAAATAGATTTTAACTTAGAAAAGTTA
Source organism: Mirza zaza (assembly GCA_008750895.1). NCBI lineage: Eukaryota > Metazoa > Chordata > Mammalia > Primates > Cheirogaleidae > Mirza > Mirza zaza. The sequence goes on along the minus strand of VSMD01117935.1, from coordinate 43,870 downwards.
AAAGAGACAAAGAAGGACATTTAATATTAATAAAAAGAGATACAGAAGAAGATATAATAATTATAAGCATTTATTCACCTAATGACAGATCATCAAACTATATGAAGCAAAAAAATGACATAATTGAAGCGAGAAATACAATTCTACAATAATAGTTGGAGAGTTCCATATCTCGCTTTCAATAATGGATAGAACAACCAGACATAAGATAAGTAAGAAAATAAAGGACTTAATACAATAAACCAACTCTATCTAACAGATATAGAGGGAACACTCTCTTAAACAACAACAGCATACACATTCTTCTCAAGTACACATGGGACATTTTCCATGATAGACCATATGTTAGGCCACAAATTAAGTCTTAATGGATTTTAAAGGATGGAGATTGTGAAAAGTATCTTCTCTGAACACAATGGGATGCTAGAAATCAATGACCAAAGTAAAACTGAAAAATTCAGAAATTTGTAGAAATTAAACAACACATCAAATAAACAATAGGTCAAAGAAAAAATCAAAAGGGAAATTAAAAAATACTTAGAGACAAATGAAAATGAAAATAAAACATGCCAAAACTATGGTAAGCAACAAAGGCAGTGCTAAGGGGGAAATTTATAGCTATAAGCACTTATGTTAAAAAAACAAGAAAGATCTCAAACTAACCTGACTTTATAACTTAAGGAGCTAGAAAAAGTAAAACAAACTAACCCAAAGCTAGCAGAAAGAAGGACATAATAAAGATTAGAACAGAGATAAATGAAATACAGAATAGAGAAACAACAGAGAAAATCAGGGAAATAAAAAATCTGCTTCTTTGAAAAGATTAACAAAGTTGACAAACCTTTAACGAGATGGACTAATAAAAAGAAAAGACTCAAACTATTAAAATCAGAAATGAAAATGCAGACACTACTATCAATTCTGGAGAAATAAAAAGGGTTATAAGAGAATATTATGAACAATTGTATGCTAACAAATTGGATAACCTAGGTGAAACAGATACATTCCTAGAAACACAAAAACTACCTACATTAAATTATGAAGAAAGAAAATCTGAGTAGACTTATAACTAGTAAAGGGGTTGAATCAATCAGTATTCAATATCTCCTGACAAAGAAAAGCCCTGGACTTCATACTCTGGTGAAACCAGAGTATGCTAACAAATGTTTAAAGAAGAACCATTATCAATGCTTCTCAAACTTTTCCCAAAAAATCGAAGAGGAGGGAACGCTACCTCACTCATTCTATGAAGACAGCATTACCCTGATACCAAAGATAGACAGGACACTATAAGAAAAGAGAACTGCAGATCACTATCCCTTATGAATATTGATTCAAAAATGCTCAAAAAAATACCAGCAAACCAAATTCAGCAGCATATTAAAAAGATTGCATACCATGATCAAGTGGAATTTATGGAATTGCATTTATGGAATTCAAGGATGGTTCACCATAGGAAATTTAACAGAATGAAGGAACAAAATCACATGATCTTCTTAATTGATACAGCAAAAGTATTTGACAAAGTACAACAACCTTTCATGATAAAAACACTCAACAAACTAGGAATAAAAATAAACCACCTCGACATAATAAAAGCTATATATGAAAAAACCACAGCAAACATTGTACTCCGTGGTGAAAGGGTGAGTATTTTCACTCTAACATTAGGAGCAAGACAACAATGCCTACTTTTACCACTTGTATGCAACAGGGTACTGGAAATTCTAGCCAGAGCAAACAGACAAGAAAAAAACTAAAAGACATTCAAATTAGAATGGAATATGTAAGAAAATTCCACAAAAAACTGTTAGAACTAATAAAGAAATTTATACAAATAGCAGGATACAAAGTCAACACACAAAAATCAGTTTCATTTATACACACCAATAATCAATAATAAGAATAAACTACTTAAGAATTAACTTAACCAAGAAGATGCAAAGTCTTTTACAATGGAAACTATAAAACATTACTGAAAGAAATTAAAGAAGGCATAAATAAATGGAAATACATATTCATGGATTGGAAGACTTATTATTGTTAAGGTATCAATACTACCCAAAGTGAGTCACACATTTAATCCCTATCAAAGTCACAATGATGCTTTTTGCAGATATAGAAAAACTCATCCTAAAATTCATATGGGATCCCCCAAATAGCCAAAACAGTCTTGAAAAAGAAGAACAAAGCTAGAGAAATCACACTTACTAATTTGAAACTCACAATAAAGCCACATTAATCATAACAGTGTGGTACTGGCATAAATACAGATATATAGACCAATGGAACAGAATAGCAAGCCCCCAAATAAATCCTCACATATGTGATCAAATGATTTTTGACAAGAATTCCAAGACCATTCAATGGGGAAAGGACAGTCTTTGCAACAAATGGTGCTGGGAAAATTAGATAGCCACATGCAAAGGAATGAAGTTAGACTTTTATCTAATGCCATATAAAAAATTAACTAAAAATGGATCAAAGACCTAATTGTAAAACTAAAATTATAAAATTCTAACACTTTTAGCAGAAAACAGAGGACAAAATCTTCATAACACTGGATTTTGCAATGATTTCTTGAATATGACTACAAAGGCATAGGCAACAAAAGAAAAAATATACAAACTGACTTCGTAAAAACTAAAAAAGTTTGTGTATCAAAAGACAAGATAGAGTAAAAAGGCAACTCATGGAATGGGAGAAAATATTTTCAAACCATATATCTGATAAGGGATTAATACCCAGAATGTATAGAGGACCCCTAAAATTCAACAACAAAAAGAGAAAAGACCTAATTAAAAAATGGACAAAAGACTTGAATAGCCATTTCTCCAAATAAGACACATAATGGTCAATATGCACATGAAAAGATGCTCAACATCACTAATCATTAGACAAATACAAATTGAAACTGCAGTGAGATACTACCTCACACCCAATAAGATGGCTACTATAAAAAAATCAGAAAATAATAAGCTTTGATGAAGATGTAGAGAAATTGGAATGCTCGTGCATTGTTGGTGGAAATGTAAAATGGTACAGCTACTGTGGAAAACAGTATGGCAATTCCTCAAAAAAATAAAAATAAAAATAAAATTGCCATATGATCTAACAATTCTACTTCTGGAATTGAAAGCAGTATCTTGAAGGGATATTTGTGCAATCATATTCATAGCAATGGCTAAAACATGTAAGCAGCCCAAGTGTCCATCAACAGATGAATGGATAAGCAAAATGTGGTATATATACACAATAGACTATGACCCTACCTTAAAATGAAGAAAATTCTGCAATATGCTACAACATGGGTGAAACATGAGGACATTGGCTTAGTGAAATAAGCCAGTCAGGAAAAGACAAATACTATATGATTATGTGAGATACTTAGTCAAATTTATAGAGACAGAAAGTAGAATGGTGATTGACATGGGGACTGAGGGAGGGAGGAATGGGGAGTTAGTGCTTAATGGATAGAGGGTTTAGATTTTACAAGATGAAAAGTGTTATGCAGACGGCTGGTGGTAATGGCTGCACAACATTATGAATTTATTTGATACCACTGAACCATTCACTTAAAAATGATAACGATGGTAAATTTTATGTTGTGTATTTTGCCACTGTAGAAAATAGAGGGGGAAAGGTGAGGCATCGTTGCAATATCCAGATGAGAGAGTGGTAGCTTAAATGGCGATTTGGTGGCCATAGGTACCGGCAAAAGTGAATGGTTTCAAGAGATGTTTAGAAATTAACAACAGTAGCCTTTCGTGATTGGATAATCATGGAGAATGAGAAGTAGAAGGTAACACCTAGATTCATGGCTGCTGCAACTGGCAAGAATGACATGTCAGTTTCTGAGAAAGAAAACTAGAGGAATAGGTTTGGAGGATGACTTGGGTTTTGGAGTTGAGGTGCCTATAAATCATCAAAGTGGAACTATCTGAAGGTAGTTGGATATACAGGCTGATAGTTCAGGAGACAGCTCTGGGCTAGCGTTTCACTAGGGAATCGTTGAAATACAGGCTTCATATTATGGATAGAAACTGGATTTACGGTATTGGACAAGCCTGTCATGTCAGAGTATGAAACAAAAAGAGGGCCATGGCCCAAACCCACTTTATCTCAGGACATATTCTCCCACAGTCGATGCAGGTGTGCTAGCAGTTTGCAACATACAGGGTAAATCAAGCGTTGCTTTCGCAAGGTCAGTTTTACTTGATAGAACTTAAGGCATTTTTTTGTTCCATAGTTCACCATGTATTTCCTGGGTATCTAATTTGTACTAGGCAACTCCTCCTTCATGAGTTTACATTCTAGTAGGGACAGACAAAATAGTTTGGTATATTTATAGTATATTAAAAGGTAAAATGCACATTGAGCAGAGAAAGTGTATGAGGAATGCCAGATCAGGGCAGAAGAGCAGTCTATAATTTTAAATGAAAGCAAGAAAGTGCTCTTTGCAGCTTGAAGAGTATAAAGGAGTCATAGAGCTATTGGCAGAAAGAATGCTTTAGGCAAGAAGGAACAACAAAAGCAAATGTCCTACAACAAGAGTGTGTCCAGAGTCTTGGAGGAACAGCCAGGAGGCCAGTGTGGGTGGGAAAAAAATATTTAGAAGGAAGCATAATAAAAATGTTAAGAGAAGTGGCAAGAAGCTGGACCATGCAGGGTCACACTGACCATTGTAAGAATATTGACCAGAGGACAAACATGATCTGACATCTTTTTTCACAAGATTACTCTGGCTGTCATATGTATACCCTAGCCTGGAAGTGGAGTATGACAGAAATGGAAATTCTTTTTTTGTGTGTGACAGAGTCTCACTCTGTTGCCCAGGCTAGAGTGCTGTGGCATCAGCCTAGCTCACAGCAACCTCAAATTCCTGGGCTCAAGCAATCCTCCTGCCTCAGCCTCCTGAGTAGCTGGGACTACAAGCATGCGCCACCATGCCTGGCTAATTTTATATATATATATTTCTAGTTGGCCAATTAATTTCTTTCTATTTTAGTAGAGACGGGGTCTCGCTCTTGCTCAGGCTGGTTTTGAACTTCTGACCTTGAGCAATCCTCCCGCCTCGGCCTCCCAGAGTGCTAGTATTACAGGCGTGAGCCACTGTGCCTGGCCCAGGGAAATTGTTGAATGTTACTCTTCACTTGGTGACACACTCTCATCTTTGGTCCCACTAATGCCACCTTTAATTCTTATTTATATATACCCCTGTTCACTTTCACATTCCCCTCTTCTCAATAGGCACTTCATCTAGTGTTCCTGAATATTTCCCTCCTTCCTTCCCTCTCTCCCTTCTGTTCTGCCTTCCTTCCACAAGCATTTATTGAATATTTACTCAAAGCTAGAAATTGGTGTTCCATGTCTGAGCTCCAAAAACAAACAAGGAACCAAAAGTTTAATGGAGTAACAGGCAAATGGCAACGCTAGAACACACAACATGCTAAAGTAGAAATTTGTACGAAGCACCACGGGAACACAGCAGAAGGAGTCTTTAATTGCTGTGGAGAATAGAGTAACAGTGAGGCGATGCTTCACAGTGGAGATGAGATATTATTACTTTAAAAAATTCTTTAATGGTCTTTCATTTATTACATTGTTAACTTCATTGGACAATAAAGATAATTGTTCAATTACCATCCCTTGAATAAGAAATTGTTCTTTAAAAAATACTGTGCATTGACTTGAGATTACTTTAATAAAAGTGCACACCTGAAAGGGAAAAAAACCCACTACTTAAAAAAGTAATATATTCAAGTGGTAAAAATTTCAATGGTACAAAAGGCACTCAGCAAAATGCATATCTCCTTTCTATCCGAATCTGCCAATGCCTCTTCCTAGAGGTAATACTCTCATCACTATGTCATTTACACATACACATGATATCCTCTTCCCTTTCATTTAATTAGAAATAGTAGCATTATTCTGTTCCTCATTTCTTTGCAAGTGTTATGGTGTAGGTGGGTCTTAACAGACAAATCAAGGCTTGCTAGGCCAGGTGGGAAGGCAGGGTGCAGAGAGTATGCAAAGGTGTGAAGGGAATGGGAATGCTCCCTTGTTGAAGAGTGGGTAATTGTGAGGAGCTAGCACATGAGTGATTAGAGGTCAGGCAAGAAAGTTCTGTTTAGTTAAGTCCAAGGGGCTATAATTTTAAACAAAAGCAGGTATAGAGCAGTAACACAGAAAGTCTAAAGATCCACATCTTATAAGCAATTGATCATTTGCTAAGGGTGGGATCTCAAATTAGCAGTGAGAAAAGAAGGATTATGAGGCCGGGCATCGTGGCTCACACCTGTAATCCTAGCACTCTGGGAGGCCAAGGCGGGAGGATCATTTGAGCTCAGGAGTTCGAGATCAGCCTGAGTAAGAGTGAGACCCCATCTCTACTAAAAATAGAAAGAAATTAGCTGGACAACTAAAAATATATAGAAAAAATTAGCCGAGCATGGAGGCGTGTGCCTGTAATCCCAGCTACTTGGGAGGCTCACGCAGAAGGATTGCTTGAGCACAAGAGTTAAAGATTGCTGTGAGATAGGCTGATGCCATGGCACTCTAGCCTGGGCAACAGAGTGAGACTCTGTCTCAAAAAAAAAAAAAAAAAAAAAGATGGATTTTGCAATAAGTAATACTGGGACGATGGAAAGGCTCTCTAGAAAAAAGTTTAATCTTTTCTTCACATCCTATGCCAAAAGGTTCAAAGATTTTAAAAACAAGGCCATAAGAATAAAGAAGACAACATGGGAAAATCTTTTTACAACTTTGGATTTTAAAAGGCCTTTTTAATTATGACTAAAGTCCTATGATCATAATAGAACATTTAGATGAATTTGTAGAAAAATAATTTTTAAAGCTTCTTAATGGAAACAAAATCAATAAGCAAATTCAGATAAAAACAACAAACTATTAAGTGATTTCATGCCAACCAAATACCTGATTGCTCTAATACATAATGAAATTCTACAAAACAATTAAAAACTAAAAAACCCAAAGAATTTGAATAGAGTTTATTCATGGAAAATGAAAGACTCTCAAACATATGCAAAAATATATAACCTCACTCAATATAAGAGAAAGTAAATTAAAACTACAATAAGATACCATAATTCTAAAGAGTGTGTCATCAAAATTCCAGGTTTTCCAAACTACAGAAATTAATTAACATTTTGTTTTCAAGACTGTGAGGAAACGGGCAATTTAATGTATTGCTGATATGATAGTATATATAAATTGATACATCTATGGAAGAAAGTTCAACACTATCTTTCACAGTGGCAAACACTTGTGTCCTTTGACCTAATAATCCCACTTCTGGGAATTTTTCCTACAGATAAACTTGCACACATGCAAAGTCACATATGTTCAAGATTATTTACTATAGCATTATTTTTCATAACAAAAGATTGGCATCAACCCAATCTTTAACCAGCAGGGAACTGGTTAAATTATTAATAATTATGGTATAGCTATGCAATGGAATAAAAAAAAAAATAGAAGGTGTATCAACACGGCTAGAGTTATAAGGTGAATAAAGTGAACAAAAGCAATGTACTGAACAGCATGTATAATGTGCTACCCTTTGTCTAAGGGAAAAAATATAAATGCATATTCTGTCTTGCACAAGGAAACTCTGGAATTATACAAAGAAATTAATAAAAATTGTGCTATGGAAGATTATAGGGACCAACAAGTGGGAACAGTGGTAGAAGCAAGTGTTTTTACCATATTTGTTTTAATATTTGTTGAGTTTTAAATTATGAAAATGTACTAACCATCCAAAAAAATTTTTAAAGCATCTGCCTCTATCTTTATAATACTGCAATGGTTAGTTATTTATTGTACTAATTTCAAGCTGTGGAGTTCTGCACTTGATTTTTTTTTCTTTGCCAGTGGTTTACTTTGTAAGATTTGATCCACAAGTAAAATCACTGAGCTAGTCTCACCCATAGCATTTTCCATGCACTGAAATACATGTAAGAATTGGAAATCACAGGAGGCATGGTATTTGTGGTGTACTCTCTGCTTTGTAGTTAAAGCTTTTCAGTGGCCCAATACGTGCGGGAGGTGGAAAGTTCCAGGACATAAAAGTGATTAGGTTCTCATTCAAGGGTAATATGCATTTGCTTTAAAAATGGGCTTAAGTATTCCTAGAAGACACACAGCGAAATAAATAAAAACAAAAAAGAAGTGAGTTGATGGACATGAGATGGGGGAATGAGATGCCAAAATCAGTACCCACAGCAAACGGCCATATAGACAGGATCTAGGCTGTACAAGGAAACTACCCCACTGAAGGATAATCAGGAAAGCAAGGGAGGAAACTCACTATCAGGGAAATGTGAATAACAAGAGGCTGTCCTACCTGATTTAACTAAGGTCACGACTGAGAAATATCCCGAAGATTCCAAAGCATAGCACTAACATTAGAGTTGCAATACTGAGATCTCATCTTATGGTCAAGGAAGCCAAAACCTAGAGCTATGAAGAGAACAAGCTAAGGTCACACAGAAACCAAGTCTGAGACTTCTAACCTAGCATTTTGTTTTGTTTTTACATGCTCCTTTATTTTCATTCAGTAGATCTTGCTAATGTTCATTTCATTTAGTTTGGAAACTCTCATTTTAACAAGAGTGATCATTCTTGGCCATTTTCAGAAAATAGGAGGAAAGTAGGGAACAGGGAGAGATAGAAAAAACTGTATAGAGAGCTGTTAAATCATATAAATGAAAGTAAAATGATAGCAGCAAGTAATAGACATACATATGAGACAAACAAAAAATGTAATGTCTGCTAAAAGAGAGCCCAGCAAAGCTGTTCTGAGCAGTGAAGGTCAAAAGTTGCATGATCACAGCTCTGCATCTCTCTCATTCCAAGTCTCTTTGTACAATGGTGGCAAAGCATTTTTAAAAATCATCCTCTTTTACTGTCCATAAGCCATAAAAAAAGAAAATTTTCCCCTCAGAGTCTTTAGCCAGTTATACTCTTTTGCAGATGTTTCACAAAAACACTCAAAAAATTCTTCCAGAATATTCTTCAATATATTTTTTCAGGTAGAGTTCTTTCTTTAAATTGCTGTTTAATCAGTGTATTCTTCATGTAAGTTTTTCTCTATGGTGGGCTAGGAAGTGTTTGAAATTTTGCTCTAGAAACTGCTTTCTCCTGACAGTACAAAAATATGTTTCCTGTTACAGTTCCTGGACCCACATCACACAAATGTTCCCATTGAAAATATTCACAATTTTCAAATGTGATTTAACAGTAAAACTGAGACTGTATTAACGCTGACCAATTCCAAAAAGTTGTAACACAGATTATTCTGCTTATTTTTGGCTTAAATCTCAGAAAAACAAAACAAAGCAAAATATGCTACTCCTGATAGGAAGAAAGGGAATCCAAATTCGGCATGCAACAAAATATTAAACATTCTGGATTCTCTAACTTCCAGCTTTCCCTAATAATCAAGGGTACTTAGGGGATTTCAGGGAGAATTCACCCTCTCCTGCCCTGGAAGAAGATCCAGTTCTAAGGTAACATAAGGATTCAAAAGAAAAAACCAAAAAACAGAACCCCCACCCTTTTAGAAATGAAGACAATCAGATAAATACATTAGTAAATAAAGCTTTCATTTTATACACATATTCTGATTTCAAATTTAGTTCTTTCCAAGTCTGTACCGTCTACCAAATATTTTTTTACAGGCTTACCAGGACAATTGGTTCTGATAACTGCAGACTGACCCTCCATAAACCCTCTTCCTGTGGAAAACAGTAATAAGGACTGTGGACTTTCACTGTCTCTGATGATATAAAATTACCTTTTTAAAAAAATCAATGGAAATAAACATATATCTAGACCTGTGGATCTGTCAGGAGTCATCTTTATTGCTTCCTAAGCTTGACAGTGGCTACCTAGCTCTCTAAATTAAGTGATAAAGTGGACACTATGTATAAATTATATGCTTAAAGAATCTTAGAAATGTTTCACACTTACAAGGATTGCAATACTCAGACACTAGTTGTTTTTTCTCTTCTGTATTATAATCACCTATGTAATCTCATGTTTTCTTACTTATGTGGTTTCTATGCACACAAGAAAGTTATATTAAAGATATTATTGTTCACTTTAAAAAAATTCATAGGTTTTTTAAAAAAATTAAAGCCTTCATAGGTTTTAACTTAAAACCTATGAAGAGTCACTGCCCTCCAGCTTGGGCAACATAGCAAGATCCTGTGTCCAAAAAAAAAAAAGATCTATTTGCCATCATGTCATTAATTCAGCCATCAGGTTTATAATGACAGCTACCATTTAATGCAAGCCTGCCATACGCCAAGCATTCACAAGGCATCTAATTCTCAGACTAACCCTGTAAGGTTGGTACTTATTTTCCATTTTACACCTAGGGGAAATGGAGTTCAGAAAGACTAGGTACATTCTTCAAACAGGTAAAAAACAAACTGGTCAGTATCACAGTTAGGATTAGAGTTTGTGTTTACCAGGGGCCAAACTCTTGCTCTTTCTACTGTTACCATATCGGTGATCTATAGCCTAAAGTTTGATGGATTCTAAAGGGATCCTTATACTTTTGTGGTTCTATTTCAGGCTAACATAAAAATCTCTTTCTCGAATGCTTTCAAAACAGATTAGATCATATTAGATATACTTTAGTGTTAAATACACTTTTATCTCATTCTATTAAAATAACTAATATTAGGAATAGAAGGTTGAATAGAAACCATAGTATCACATTAGCTGGAATATCATACTTCTCAATGATTATGTATAAATGAAAGTTCATCTTTTCATTCATCCACTGCCCATCCATCTACCTATCCATCTACCTATCCATCCATCCATCCATCCATCCATTTAACAAATTGAGAACTATTACAGGCCAGTTACTATTCTAGGCTCTGCAGAGATAGAAATAAAGAAGTCAGAGCTTTCTTTTGTTCTCAAAGATTATATTCCAGAAAAGCACTGCCCAATAGAAATTTCTGTGAGGTGAAAACATTCTCTATCTGTGCTTTGGAGAAAAACTTAGCAATGGAATTTGCAAATGTATTTAATTTTAATTTTAACTATTTTATACTTACATAGCCACATGTGACTAGTGGTTACTGTATTGGACATCACAGTTCTAAAAGGTTTGAGGAGGTAGGGAGACAGAAAACAAACAAATTACTTTTTTGATGTGTATGAGTGCTATGGAGAAAATGGGCAGGATGATGTGCTAGGAGTTGGGGGAGGAGGCACCATAAATTAGAGTTGTCAGGGAAGTTTTCTCTGAATAAGTTCCGTGTAAGCTGACTCCTGAGTAAAGATAAGGAGTCAGATACGCCAAGAGCAGAGAGAAGAACATTCTAGGTGAAGAGAAGTAGGTCAAGAGCCCAAAGGAGAGAAGACTTTGATGTGTTCAAGTTTCAGAAAGCAGATCAATGTTGGTTAGATCGTAGCAAGCAGGTAGGTAATCGGCATGCAAGGCTGTTGGGAGAAGGAAAGGCTAGATAATGTGCAGTGTTCTAGGTAGTGTAAAGGGTATGGATTTTATTCTAAGTGAAATCTAAATCTATAGGTAACCTTTAAAAAAATTGTGTTATCCTATAAAATGCTTATATACAAAGTTGAATTATTTAGAGATGAAGTAGGTGATGACATAGAGCTTTATTCTTTTTAAAAGCTGTAATTAAGTTCAGAACATGCCCCATATGAAAGAATTACTGTTGATTATGAAATAATCATAAATATTCAAAGATATATACCTTCAAGATATTAGCCTTGATGATGGCAAGCAACCTAGCAACATAGACTATCCAAAGGAAGAGTGATAAAATCAAGGCATTTCATGATTAATCTTTTGTGAAGTTGATTTTTAATAACTCTCAGGGCTAATTTCCTTTGGAACACAGATAGGAAAACTCTCTTTTCTAGGTGTGGCATGGTTTGTCATCCTCTGGAAATGTGACTCTTTATACAATTGGTCTACAGCCAGTTTTCAGTGGAAAAGTCATCATGTTGGAAAAACATATAAAAATAGAATGTTCTTCAGTCATGGCACAGAATCCTAGACTTCCTTGTTAGTCCTGAAAATAGTTCTTTAATTGAGACCAGATTTTAAAGATATTATTGTCTTTGAATTTACCAGATGATCTGAGTGACGGATGCTATCAATTCAATGTAGAACCTCTCTGGAGTCACAAATGACTTGGGCAAGTGCATGAAAAGGAGGGTCATAGTAACCGAGTCTCCATAGAAACTACACTATCTACCATAGCTCTCTTGCCAGAAAAAGCATAATTCATACTTTTACTGTTGTTGGTTGAAAATAATGCATGCAAATTTTGCATCATAAAATGGTGGGAAAAACTAATAAAGAATGTTTTTAAAATAAGCCAATTGCTAAATTATACAGACAATTCAGATTACTTAAGCCATGCAACTGGTCTTTATTGTAGAATTTGAAGTCATCAGCTTTTGATATTTAACATCTACTTCAAACACAAGGAGTTTTAAGATTTACAACTCTGTACTTTTAAATGATATAAACTTTTCAATATTCATAGGTTAGTAATTATTGTTTTGCTTTACTATTTTAAAAATACAAATAACAAAAACGCGAGACTAAAACTATTGAAAGTACTTAAAACTTCAAGTTCATATTTATCAGTCTTTGCCTATAATACAGGGTCATTTAGAGATGATGTGCAAGGGAGAATGGGGAGATACAAAAAGACAGAAGGGTGGAGAGAGAGAAAAAAAAGAGAGAAGGAGAGATCCTTTTTCATTCTTACCAAATTAGTTTGTGCTTATGAAGATGGCAAACCTTCATTGTATCCAATAAAACATTCTTGGTATGGTAACTAGGTTCCCCTAGTGAATTTGCACATAACTAGAATGATTTTTAAAAATCCAGCTTTGTAAACAAATATGGAACTATGATTGTTTTAAACCTTTTAACCAAAAGCGAAGCACAGGCATGTTTTTTGTCTTAAATTTAGAATAAATTGAAAGCATACATTGATGTTCTTTGTTTCAAATACATTTTGGAACCCAGCAGACCACATGCAACCTAGTTAAATTATCTGAATGGATTTGGGGATAACGGAAAGGAGTGTGTTCATTTTAATATACCTTCAGAAATATTTTACTTCTTGATGATGACAGCAGCTCTTGCTGACAACTATTAATACATTATAAACACCCCATCAGAGTTATATAAAAACATGTCAGTTTTAAAGAGAACATCTTTGACAGCAAATTTTTCGATTGTGAAACAGCTGTGCCTTCAGTACAATGCATTAAGTAGTTTATTCCTTTTAGATAGTTAAATTGTGCATGAAATGTTGCTGGCGCAAGGGCTCCAAATCTGGCCTGATTAGCGAACATCTGTTACATTGGAAAAATTCATGTCTACCCTAATTAGCTGTCAGGCTGATGTACATCAGGCCTGATGGTGAGGCATCCTGTGCTGTTTAAGTCGAACAGGTTCCTCTCCTCTCCCGTCACCTGCCCTTTCAAATCTTTTCCTTTCCCGGGTTGCTGTAATTAGAGCTGGTTGGACACACAATGGAGCAGGCTACGGTCAGTTATAGTCCCATCTGTGCAAGATTTTTATTCCCACCGAACTTGGGAGCTGAGGGAGAAAGTAGTTTAGCGGCAACGAGGCTGGGAGACCTGTTAGGTCTATGACATTCGATAATCCGGTCCCCAAGATCTTCCTTTGAAAGACCCTTAGAATCCTGAAGTCACCATCTTGTGGCGAATGAGGGGTGATCTATAGCTTCTGAAAAACTGATCCTTGTTTTGTTTGTTTTAAATAGGGATAGCTCTCAGCGGATCTTGAAACATTGCGGTGTGCTGTAAAAGTGACATGGTACTGTGTGATCAGGTAGTAAAAGGGGCAAAGAACAGTTAGAAAAAGGGACTGAGTGTTCTGCAGATGGAATTTCCATAACCAGCAATTGGCCATAGGCAGCTACAGGGGCAATTGAAACCAAAAGATCTGATGTTATCAGGTTTATTGGTCCAGTGTACACAGGGATTTCCAATGTAAATAAAAACTTTCATTGACCTGTGGATGGCTACAAATCATAACTTCCTGTTTGAACTGTTTACCTTTTTTAGTAAACTGGAAAGTGCACTTTGAAGTGTTCCTAAGCTGGCGAAATCCTCTTTCACTCAGTACCAGCTTTTTATACAAGAGCTGGATTGCCCAGGGCCAGATTCAAATTCAGCCTGAAAGATTAAGAATATGTAAGATTACAACATCATGTTTTATTAGAGTGTGATTTGATCCAGGAAGAATGAAAAATCAGCCTTTTTCTGACTTTGTATCATCCTTTCAAAATAATTCAAGTACAGGATTATTATCCCCAAGCATACATGAGGTGTAATTACAATGTACGCTAAAATTCCATAATTGAGGACATGTTTTATGAAATGCTTGATGCGTGAAGTTATAAATGGGGAAACTAATTTGCCCAGAGCATTCAGGATTTTTAGGTGAACTCGAACAGCATCACTTTTAGAGTTCTGAATGGTCCTGTTACAATACTCCAGCCAAAGCGGACTTGAATTTGCTAAGCTAAGTAAGGTTCCTTGCTCTCTCCTGTTTCTTCTTTACTTCTTAGGCTCTTTCTTTTACCTTGAAGTACTTTCCCTATCCATTCAAAGATTACCTAATAAAACATTTAAGTGTAGTCTGAAACACCAGCTTTTCTATACCACTTGCAACCTGGTTTAAAGGAAGGACAAAGTTTATTAAAACCACTGCAATTTGTACTGTGGTTTCACATTCATTATTCACCTTTTCTCAACAACGGTGGCATTTCAAATTTCTTTTATGGTACTTGCTCTTTCTAAACTTTAATTTAAATATTTGTTTATCATAGAGTGTCCCTTATTTCTTATCCTAGACTGTAAGCTCATTGGAGACAGAGGCATGAACTATTTGTTTATGTGTCCCGTAAAATGTAGTTCACAGAAGGGCCTCAAGAAATGTTAAGTAAATATAATTTGGCTCAGACCAGAGATATTCAAAAGCAGCGATCAGCCTCTAGGGGAATGTATTCACTTTGACTAAGTTCCAGTGAATCTCAAGGACCTGTGGCCACCTCTGGCTGCACAGAGACTGCCACTATAGGCCAGTGGAGCCACTAGCATCTGCTGCAGACGGTTAAAGCATCTTGCAGGTATGGAGTGTTCCTGAGCACATACAACAGCATTGCACTAAAGGATAGCCTAACTTAACAGAGCCAACCAGAGTTCCTAAAGCATTCAGAGTTGTCTGATTTCCCCAGATTGATGATCACTGAAGCTCACTGGGGATCCTGCTGGTCCAGGCCTGGTTCCAGCTTATCCAGGGTCTGGATTTGCATTGCAAACCTGCCTGGAGGCTCAGAGCTGCCCTGGAGCAGTGTAGGCTGTGAGTCTGACTTCCTCCTTCCTCCCCTATCTGCTTTTCTATGACATCCTCTGCAGTCTTCCATGCGGGTTTCTGGGTTTATCAAGAATCGAGAATACAGGAAATTCTATAAGAACACAAATTTTCTGCTTAACTTTTTGGACTTTAGAGAAACTAAACAATTTATATTTTTAAAACACATGCCAAGCCTTCAAATTTTGTCCATTCTTATTTGAAAACTACTTTGTAACAATTCACCAAAAGACAAAGAATTGCAATGTGATTTCTTCCTGATTTGAAAAATACATTTTGAGGTATTCTTTTTGCTTTTGACAATAATATTAAAAGTTTCTAGACTTTTATAGCACATTTTCAAATGCTTTAATACAGATTACCTCATTTGAATATAATAGCTATTTCCCATCTTTAGGCGTAGAAAAAAACACAAAAATAGAGACTCTTGGGTGCTTACCAAGTTAGATTTTTCCATCATCATCATCATTCACAAGAAAAACAACCACTACCATCATAATAGCCAATGATCTTTATTTAAACATCAAGTATATGCCACTTCTCTAATTCGTTATTCCTACTGCTCACAAAAATTTCTGTAAGATTTTATTCTCTCTGTTTTACAGATGACAAAATTTGGAGTCAAAGATTCCATAATTTTCCTATGGCTACACAGCTAGTAAATAACAGAGCCAAAATTCAACCCTCATTTGGCCTCGAAGTGATTGCCCAACTGCCATTCAATAAAATATTTTTTCATATTTTAAATGTTGATTATTTTGTAATAAATATTTTCATTTCATTGCCTTCTTAAAATACTTTGAGGCCAAAACAATTTATTGTAACTGGAATTGCAGCCCAAAGGGTGCTGTGGTTTTTATGCGTGTTGCTCGCTTGATACAGACAAGTCCAATTGGAAAGTTTCACAAGAATTTACATCATATTTTATTCATGCTATTACATTGGATTGGGCAAGTCTAACTAATGTAAAAATGAGTTAGTCAACCCAAACGAGTAACAACTTGGATACCTCTTCTTTGGGAAACTTTATCTTTGCAATCCAAGTCTGAGAGGACTAGATTCCACTAAATTCTAATCTCTATGAGATAGTCCATAAGGACTATAACAGTGAGTTTGAAATTGTTTCAATGACTATATGCTTTTTGGTCATCTAGTTGCTGCATGTGACTTTGACTAACTTGATAAATAAAATTGAAAGGCTTTAGCTTTTTCTGCAGTTAATAAAGAGTGGTAAAACAAAAATATTTACTTTGCACTATGCCAGCAACTAAATTAACCAGTAATAATTGTTTTCGGTGCTACCAATCAACAGCTGAGAAAAAAATCCCACAGGTCATTATGTTTATCAAAATTAACTATGGTTTCTGCCTACCCTTTGCATACCACTCCTTTAAACACACACACACACACACACACACACACACACACACACACACACGGAGCAGGGGGGCTAAGCTAATTCTACTCAATGTTTGTTTCTCCAGAAGCAATCTGGTAAACTTTTGAGTATTTTGCATTGGTGAGATAACAAATATCTTATTGCTATTCCAAGCCTATAATTTGCTCTTGAGATGGCTGATGCCATCCTCTGTAGACTCATCCCTGTGCTGTTGTGGATGGCAACAGGTCACTCTCTGTTCCTGTAGTGACTTGTTTTCTGAGTCTGTGAGAGAATAGTTAGCAAATGCATGCATCTTTCAGAAAATAATTGTACACAGTCCACCTGAAGCCAGGTAGAGAATCATTATATCCTCCCTTAAGCTTCCTTCACATTATAGAACATGTAAACTCTTGTAAGAGGTTGGCCCCATGGAGGCTTACCCCTCTACTTTCAGCCAAGCAGTGAACTTCTTCCTGAAGAGCTAATATGGCCAAAGTCTTGCCCTAGTCCTCTGGACAATACCCTCCATGTCTAGGGTTGACTGTCACTGTGCAGTGTGGGTGACAGTCCCAGGGACACCAATGGTAAAGTACTGCTTGCTGATAATCAGAGAAAGAAGCAGTTGGTGAAACTTTTCCCTGCAGTTGATACTGTTGTTTAGTACAGCGTAGCAGGGAATTAAGTACTTGAGGGAAGTAACTCTTGACAGAATGAAACTCCACATTAGTGATGATATGAGAAGTCACTTGGGGAAGAATCCTAGAGTCATGCATCACCATGATACATTAGATCCCATAGTTATGGACAAATCTGAGTTCTACAGGGCAACTCTGAATTTCTTTCTAAGAAATGATTTTCTGTACATCTGGAATGAGTCAAAGGTGAGCCCTGTTACACAGTAAAAGCTGGTATAGGATGGAGTTGCTATTTTCACAATGGACCTTTCCATTAATAAAATATTTCATATTAAAACATTTATTTACTTTTAACTGTGAGCACCTTACAAACATGCATGACTGATATTCTTCTTTCTTTGCTGGTGTGGACATCTTGGTGTTTGAATTCAAGCAAGGCAGGGATGTTCATGAGGTTAAAAATTTAACTTTGCTCTTAAGCCAAAATGATCAGTCAATTCACTCAAAACTGGAAGATGGGCCTTCGGTAGACACAGCCCTAAAATAACTCTCTTAGTCAGCCAATACAGAGATGAAAATTAAACTTAGATTTTCTGACACTCCACTCTTGTTCTCTCACCACGAGATCCTCCCAGTTCACTGAGAAATCATTAGGTTTACACTATAAGCCAATTCTCCTCGAAGCCTGACAAATTTATAGCTTCTTCAAACATGGGCACCAAAGCAGAAGTTATCAATTATTTTCAAGGTGTCTAACTTTTAGCCAGGAATCCATTGATATAGACATGTGATGGCATCTGTAATTCCAACCAGTCCTCAAGAGAATATACACAGATGCTTTTTTGGAGCCCTCTGTAAGATAATAAAATAGGCTCTGGTCAGACACACTGTACCTCACACTGTATAACAGCTTTCAACATAAATCTGGAACATGATTTACATTTGAAAGCACCAGATCAATATTTGAGGAGGGATTATTTTTTATCAACTTGGCTCTAATTCTCTGAAATATAAAGTTATTTTTTAAATGTCAAGACCAACTACACCCACACTGGCATGAAATGGCTTTGTCAAAAAAGTTGAAAAAAAATTAAACGTAAATTTTGTGTTGACATAATCCAGGTTAAGTCTAAAAAAGAAAAATACTTACTTTTGTAAAATGAGAGGCTATTTTATCACTCAGAGAATGTCACATCAATTGTAAAGCCATCAGCCCCAAGGTTTGGTGGTGATTGCTTCATATTTACTGTTAGTCCAGCAATGGGGATGGTACTTTTACAGTCTTTGGACAGACTAGTGAGTGTGACATTTAAAGTGTTGATTTTTGCAGCACTTATGTTAATTGTTGTAATTTTCCTGATGAACCACCATTCTGGTTTCCTGATGCAGCCAAGATAGTTTTACATTTTCTATGCAGGGCCTCTTTGCCATTTGGTCTGTGTAGTGTCAGCTTCGAGTGCTACTGAAAGCAGACAAAATTGCAAGCAAATTGCATCAGATTGCCAACATTGTGAAAAGGTAAATTGCTTGCAAATCTATTTAAACCACTGCCCTATTTTCATCAGCTTCAGTACTTGGTATTCATGATTGCTTAATTGGCGACCTTTCCTATTGTGTAGTGCTTTATGGTGTAATGGAAAGCGATCTTTACCAAACCAATTACCCTTTTTTTCTCAGCACTACATTATTGCTGTGATTGCAACTGCCAGTCCTTTGTAAATGAACTTTCTGATTTCAATGATGTTTTTAAAATGTAAGATAGAAAAAAGTGGCATTCATATTGTGTGATGTTCTATTTTGAAGCCTCTTTGTAGTCACCATTGTCTGGGAAAATGGACTGAAGGGTTACACAGTACCTACAAATATCCATGTAACTATTATTAATATTATTATAATGTCCTTCTTTGTACTGCGGCTCAATTAGGAAAGGATAGGAGAAATATTTTGTCACCCTGTCAAGTGCACAGGAAGTGCATTTGAGGCTTCTTTTTTGACACATACATTATCTCTAGTAATAAGATTCATTTTAAGGAGTGGTGATGAAGATACAAAATCAATTTAAATAAAATTCACATTGCTAGTTTTTTGGTCACTCAACATTTAAAGGGAGGCTTAAATGACTCCAATACTCAGACTTGGAATAAAAGCTTAATTTCATAAGAGATAGTTGTGAGGACACTAAGAAATAGTAAATTTTTAGGATCTCAGGTTTTGAATATAGATGCCCAAACACAGCAAACCGTGTCTACTCTGTGTTCAAAGCTGAAACCATGTATGCACAGATATGTAGCCTGAATTTGAACAGTACTAACATTGCCTTTAAAAAAATTCTCTTTATAATATTCTACAAAATCACATCCACATGAATTCTCATAAAGATGGGGGGCACAGGACTACAATGAATCCTGTTTGTGTATTTTTATGTGATTTAGAAAATTATATCATTACTCATAAGTGTACGTGCAGAAAGGGAGCTTCAAGTAATTTACTCATTCCCTAATACTGTAAGTGGAAATGGATGCATCATTCTACCCCCTACAGTCAGAAACTCTATTGTATGTGGGACATTTTGCAAAGATTTCTTTTACTCTCTTCTCTCATTTAATTAGGAAAAAAATGGAGTTCAGACAAGGCTTGCCAATGATGATCAGGTGATTGCTGATTTTAGTACCTTTGATGTAACGTAATGATTTATTTACAGCACAGCAACTTATTCTTTGAAAGCAAAGAAATGTGTTTATTATCTGCTGTTTATGAAAGTGTTCCTAACAAGCAGTTTCACCATGAGATTGAGGTCTAATACATTTATTACTTTGTATCAGCAGCATATATTCTCTTGGAACAATTAGACACATGATTCAATTTCCTAACTTTAAATATAGTCATGTTTTTATAGATGTGAGGTTGACATTTGCTTGGGTGTTTAATTTGTTAAAACATGGAATTTTTAAAACAAGTGTCCCACTTATTGGGAGTAGGATCCAGAAGAGTTCTCACTTTGGGGAGGGACTTTATTAAATTACTTTAGTGGAAAGACTTTTAAGACAATTTTATTTTTGTTGAGGGGTAAGGAGGAGGGGAGATTTATGATAAGGGAAAAAATCATAGGTTAGCATGAACTGCAATTATTACTGTCAATGTTATTGATAGAGGTTGGTCATGAACTATCACTCTCATCATTCATATTTCTAGAACAGTGCTGAGCCCTGTGATGATGAAACAGGTAATAATAACACACATTACCTAGGCAGGGCTTACGGTGTGCCAAGCACTGTGTTAAGCCTTTTGACTGGCTTGTATCATTTAATTCTCCCAACATCCCTATTAGGATGGTATTATCATTATTCCCATTTTATAGATGAGACAACTGAGGTTGAGAAGGGTTTGAGGCTGACGCGGGCCATGCAGCTAATATGCAGTGCTAGCTGGGACATGACCCCAGGCAGCCAGGCTCTGGGCGCCCTGCATTCTACTTCCTAAAGAGTTCAGTTTCCCATCTTCTAATTTCTCACTCTTGGGCTAAGGAAAGAAAGCTGATTAGCTAACAAACACTTACATGGAATCTAAGTATCTGATTTTCCAGATATTTCAGGAAATCAATGAAGTGTGCCTAGGAATTATTTGTTATTTCACTCTTTTCATCTCTTTATACTTGGTATGGATTTGGCATGAATAATCATATTTTGCATGCAAAACTCTAAGAAACTCAGAATTTCAGAATCAACTTTCTGCATGCCTAAGGAAGGATTTCTATATATGCCAACTATGACAAAGAGTCCTGCAGCAATTTCTCCTTCTCTTGGAAAGAGAGACTCTTGAATACTGTAGGATGGTAAATGTCCAGTCCATCTTAGCACCTTTGTTAAATAATGTACTCTGGAGTTCGTTGATGGAAACCATCTCATTTTAGTCCAAAGCTCTTTCAAAGTAATTTCAGTAAGAATAGATATCAGACTTCTTCCTGTAAAGGGGGTGAAGGCTATGGGAGGGCTGGCATGGGTTTGAGGGAGTGGGGACTTGGTTCCATTTCAACCCCATGCTATAACAAGTAAATGACAGCATGAATGAGATGTTCTTTGACATTGTAGATGAGGCATTTGTTGCAGCCAGTGTCAGCTTGTGTTTATTCCCTAATGTTTTCAATGGCAGTTAACGCTATGCTCTATCTCAGAAGGTTCTATATAAGGCCCAATAACCAAAATGTTGGGAAATCTTGGAAAAAAGCAAGAAGCTGGAGAGAACTCTCTATTCCCTTTTACTCAGATTCACATACCAACTTCTGCATTTACCCCAAAGATTAGCCAGCGGTGGGAGGATGGTAAGGAGGAATATTAGCCAAGCAGAAGGATCATTTGTGTAAGAATTTATCACATGATTCTTCACATCTTTATTCAGCAAATTTCCTGAGTGGATTTAATATGTTATTTCATTTGCAGACAAAAAACAGTATATTTAAAGTTTTCAGACTTCCCACAATTTTAGGAAACTACCTATGTGATGTGTCTGTCCTTTCGTGCTGCAATGCCGCTGCTGCAATTTCTAGAGCTCCTGCAAAGTCTCGATCTGCAAGGATCATTTATTCTCTCAAATCACGTCCTTTTCACAGCCAACAGCATCCCTTTGCTCCAAACGTATGAATGCTAAAGAAGAAACTAGATTAACCATGCAGGTACTTACTGACCCCTCATGGATATTAAACTCTTTTTTTTTTTAATTGTATGAAAACACAATGTGCTTTCGCAGTTGATAATAATGACGATGCTAAAAAAGCAGAAATCCTCTGAGCTTAGTTGGCTTTAAATCCTTCTTTACAAAAAAGTAAACTGTGAAATTCCTCCACCCCTCACATTCCCCCAAACCCCAGCTCACACATTATTTCCAATGTTTGAAAAAATTTTCACTATGGCAACCCCTTCAGAAAGACCATATAATTTAAAAGCAGTGTGGGTGCAGTGGCTCACACCTGTAACCTCAGCAGTTTGGGAGGCTGAGGTGGGAGAGTTGCTTGAGGCCAGCAGTTAGAGACCAGCAACATAGCAAGATACCCAACTCTACAAAAAATAGAAAAATAAGCTGGGCGTGGTGGCACGCACCTGTAGTCCTAGCTACTTGGGAGGCTGAGGCAGGAGGGTTGCTTGAGCCCAGGAGTCTGAGGTTGCTGTGAGCTATGATCATACCACTGCACTCCAGCCTGGCTGACAGAGCAAGACCCTGTCTCAGAAAAAAAAAATTAAGAGCAAATGAAAATGTCATGCCATAGAGAAGACTTAAAATTTGTGGAATAGGATAAAAAATCCTTAATTCATTGGCTCTGTATTTTAGGGGGAATGTAACTACTTGATATACTGGCAATAATGCTAAACAATCTCTAACATTTGTTTAGGGTTTACGGTGTGTTAGGCAACACAATAACTCTTTGATGTAGATTTCTTAACACCTCTGTTTAACAATTGAAAAATATGAAGTTTAGAGAGATTAAGTAAAATTTTTAAGGTCAGAGAGCTTGTAAGTGTCAGATCTGGGATTCTTTTTTTTTTTAGTGTATTATGGGAGTACAAGTGGTAAGGTTACATATTGCACCTGGCCCCCTTCCCCCTCGAGTAAGAGCTTCAAGCGTGTCCATCCCCCAAATGTTGCACATCTTACTCGTTGTGGTTGTATATACCCATCCCCTCCTCCCCCTCCCACCCTCCCAACACCTGATAAATGTTTACTCCTATATGCCCACTTAGGTGTTGATCCGTTAATACCAGTTTGCTGGTGAGTACATGTGGTGCTTGTTTGTCCATTCTTGAGATACTGCACTTAGTAGAATGGGTTCCAGTTGTATCCAGGAATATACAAGAGGTGCTATATCACCATTGTTTCTTAAAGCGGAGTAGTATTCCATGGTATACATATACCACATTTTATTAATCCACTCATGAATTGATGGGCACTTGGGTTGTTTCCACAGCTTTGCAATTGTGAATTGTGCTGCTATAAACATTCAAAGATCTGGGATTCTGATTCAGATAGTCTGGAAGTCATTACTGACTTCCAGCTTAAGAAGGAGGAGAAAGTGGAGAAGGAGAAGAAATTAAAGGGAAAAAAGAATAAAGAAAGGAGGGGGGAAGAGAGAGAAAGAGAGCATTTCTTTATATATATATTTTTTTATTTCAGCATATTATGGAGGTACAAATGTTTAGGTTACATATATTACCTTTGCCCTACCCAAGTCAGAGCTTCAAGTATGTCCATCCTGCAGACGGTGTGCACTGCACCTGTTAGGTGTGTATGTACCCATCCTCTCCTCCCCCATCTCACCTGCCTGACACCTGATGAATGCTACTACTACATGTGCACATAAGTGTTGATCAGTTATTACCAATTTGATGGTGAGTACATGTGGTGCTTGTTTTTCCATTCTTGTGATACTTCACTTAGTAGAATGGGCTCCAGCTCTACCCATAATAATGCAAGAGGTGCTAGATCACCATTGTTTTTTGTGGATGAGTAGAACTCCATGGTATATATATATATATATATATATATATATATACACCACATTTTATTAATCTACTCATGTATTGATGGGCACTTGGGTTGTTTCCACATCTTTGGAATTGTGAACTGTGCTGCTATAACATTCTCGTGCAGGTGTCTATTTTATGGAATGTCTTTTTTTCCTCTGAGTAGATGCCCAGTAATGGGATTGCTGGATCAAATGGTAGTTCTGCTTGTAGCTCTTTGAGGTATCTCCATATTATTTTCCGCAGAGATTGTATTAGTTTGCAGTCCCACCCACAGTGTATGAGTGTTCCTATCTCTCCTCATCTACATCAACATTTGTTGTTTTGGGACCTGCAGGCCAGGCAGCCTAGGAATAATATGATTTGGAAAGTGACCTGGAGTGACCTACAACTAATTATCTATCCAGAAGTGTGTCAATTTTGTTTATTTATCAAAGAACCAACTTTTTGTTTTATTAGTCTTCTGTATAGTATTTTTGCTATCAATTTCATTTAGTTGTGCTCTGATCTTTGTTATTTCTTTTCTTCTGCTGGGTTTGGGATTGGTTTGCTCACCCTTTTCCAGTTCTTTTAAATGATTCATTAGATTGTTGATTTGTGATCTTTCTGTCTTTTGGATGTAGGAATTTATGGATATAAATTTTCCTCTTAGGACTGCTTTAGCTGTGTCCCACAGATTTTGATAACTTGTGTGTCCTTTATCATTTAGTTCAAAGAATCTTTTGAGTTCCATCTTAATTTCCTCCTTAACACAATACTCATACAGCAGAAGGCTGTTTAGTTTCCACGACTTTGTGTAGAGATGAGAGTTTCTGTTGGAGTTGATTTCCAATTTTACTCCACTGTGGTCTGAGAAGATGCATGGTGTAATTTCTATTTTTTTCAATTGGTTGAGACATGCTTTGTGGCTTAGGATATGGTCAATCTTAGAGAACGTCCCATGAGCTGATGAGAAAAAAGTATATTCAGTGGTTTTGGGGTAGAATGTTCTGTAAATATCGGTCAGGCCCAATTGTTCTAGAGCTCTGTTTAAATCCATTGTTTCTTTGTTTATTTTCTGTTTGGAGGATCTGTCCTGTGCTGTCAGAGGGGTGTTGAAGTGCCCGGCTATTACAGTGTTGCTATATATCATTTTGTTTAGATCAGGTAGGATTTGCTTTATGAATCTGAGTGTACCTGAGTTAGGTGCATAAATATTTAGAATTGTTATGTTTTATTGTTGAATTGTACCCTTCACCATTATATAGTGACCATCGGCTCAGGTCTGCGGGGCAGTAGGCGCCCCAAGGGTGCTGGGAGCCCACTGCCTGTCCGAAAGAGGCTCACTGCTCACTGGCAACAGCTGTCTCTGGGCTGGTGTTGGCAGGTCTCTCTGGCAGCTCAGGAGTACACTAGGAGTCTGAGACAAAAGGGAGGGGAAATTTAAGCACTCTGCCTACCCTTTTCACTGGTCTCCAAGCCTCTTGGGGTTTAGACCCTGGGAACACCTTTCTCCTTCCAGTTCTGCTCCACAGCCTCTTCCCGTGGAGTCTCCTGTAGGTTCAAGCACCCTTCCTTCCAACCCTCATCCGATCTATGTTTGTCTGCCTGTTTGCTTTTTTCACTTTCATCTAAAATCTATCTTTCTTGCAGAGACACTGTGGCTGGTGGTTTTTCTCATCTGCCATCTTCCCCTGATCCGAGAGAGAGCATTTCAGAAATTAAGAAAACCAACAGGGGGCTTACTATCATTAACATGCTCCCAAATCCCTAAACATGCACCATAAGATTTAGAGTTCTCCCTAGGTTTCTGTCCAGTCAATTCTTACTGTATGTATTTGGCCTGGGAATTAGTATCATTCTTGTCTTAAAAAAATTTTTTTTTTCAGTTGGCTTTTGGTGGTCAAAGCAGGATTGAATTAACCTCACATTGTGGCTTCTGGTGGCAAACATGATCATCGATCACATAATGACATAGGAGACAATGTTACAATCTAGGCAAACTTCCACCTTCACGATGCCAACAAGAGGCTATTTATTGATGGAGAGCCCTACATAGAAATGCCCTCTGTCTCGCTCTCAAGGTGGAGTTTTTGAAGCCTCGTCATATGTTAGCCACATAGCAGGTAGGGAAATTCCAACACTCAGAAAAGAGAATATTGTTCAAATCCAGAAAGATGGATCTTGCTATATGGTCTGAATGTGTCTCCCAAAATTCAGTGTTGAAACCTGATCACCAATGTCATAGTATCAAGAAGCAGAGCCTTTAGGAGGTGATTAAGTTACAAGGGCAGAGCACTCATGAATGGGATTAGCGATTTTTAAAAGGGGCTGGAGGGAACTAGCTTCCTCCCTGTGGCTCTTCAGTCTTGCTTCATGTGAGAACACAGCATCCGTCCCCTGCAGAGGACAAAGCAACAAGGCACCACCTTGGAAAAAGGAGAGACTGGGCAGTCGCCATACCCTGAGTCTGCCAGCTCCTTAATCTTGGACTGCCCAGCCTTCAGAACTGTGAGAAAATATCTGTTCTGTTAGAAATTATCTAGTCTCAGGTATTTTGTTATAGCAGCACAAATAGACTCAGTTAGACCCCATGACAAACTTAACCTACTATTTCTACCTAGGGCTGTCCTGAATGACATAGATACTCATTATATTTAATGCCTTACTGAATAGAAGGATCTTTTGGGAGAGAAAATTTTGAGATATCCTCCACTTGGGTTTAGGTATTTGGGAAGCCATTCAGAAATCAAAATGGATAATTACTTTTCTCACCCCCAGGAAAGAAGTGATAATTTTTCAGCGGCAAGGAGAACCTTTGTTCCTGGAGGCCTGGGCAGAGGAATCCATTCAGTCATTGAGTAAACATTTGCCAAGCACTTTCTGAGTATCAAATGCTGTGGGGCCATAAGGATGAGTCACAGCTTCCCCTTGAGAGCTCCACAGCCTGACAGCACACATGGGCATCAGCTACAGGAAAGACTTGTTTTAGAATGCAGTGCCATTACGAAGAAGGAATTTTCTTTTGATTAAATAAGTCAGTTTGAGAATAATCTATGTCTAAATAAGAATGGGGGGGGAAAGCAAACAAATTGCACATCCAAGAATAGGATTTTTGCATTAAATGGAGACTTGCTCAACTTAGTATAGTCCATTATAAAAGAGTGCCAATACATTTAACATATTTTCCTATGTGAATATTTATGTCTACATATTATTGTAAAAGATATCAGAGAGATTCCCTAATAGTGATATTTTTTAAAAGATATAGTTAACTTTGACCCATAAACAGCATTTTAACATTCAAGAAATATTTAATCTAAAATTTCGTGTCCTGTGTTTTAAAGTATTTACAGTTTAGATCAATTTAAAACAAATTAAGGTTTTCTGACTCATGATATTCTTGTAAGATAAAGAGCTGAATGGTTTCATTATTTTACAAAATAATTTTTTGAAAATTAATTTGAAAGTTATTTTAGTTTATTTGTGAGTTAGTCTTTTCACAGCAGTCTTTCAAAGTAAGATCTATTTAGTCTTCATGAAGTGTTGAGTTTTCACATATTTACAGAGGTTTTACAAAAATATCTGTTTTAGAGATATCTTACCAATTTAGATCATTTTAATGAGCAACTCACTACTTGAATAAAACATTTTCTAAATGAACTCAGTAGCCGAGAGAAATGAACACTGCTGTCTCTGGAACCCTGAGCACCGCATAACTCATGGCTCTGGCTACCATGAGATTGAGCATGAAATTTCACATCAAAGACCTCCATGTCTGAAGAACAGAGATGCAAGGGGGTGTTATGGCCAGGGGGGAAAAACATGCACAAAGCAGGCTGAGTTCTTCTCAGCGTGTTAGACCACATGGAGTTTCTGCAGGGGAGGAACTTTTGCAGTTGCTATTCACTCTGAAAATACCAACCTTTTGTGATCAGAGCTGCAATAACAGAGTGAACCCTGACACACAAGCAGCAAAAGACCTAGGGCACCTTGTAGCAGTTGGCCTGTACCTTGAGGCTGGGCCAAACTCATGGGCATGTAACCTGCACTGTTGCACAGGGCCGTATGCTTAAAAGGACTCCATGCTTGGTTTAATGTACAGCAGCTGCTCTGCAATACTTAATAAATTTTGAATAAGAAATCCTTCATTTTCATCATGTAGCTGATCCTCACAAAAGATTTATTTTTAATTAAGAACATCTCATCCTAAGAAAGCCATTGAAAACATCCAGAGTGAAGAAAGTTCTGGGGCTTGTCACAGAGAGAACTGTTGAGGAAATGAAGAATGGTTAATAGGCAAGAATATAACTTATGATCAAGGGATAATGCTTTATGTCTGTCTTAGTCTAGTAGAACTAGAAAGGACTCTCCAGAGAAGGAATGAGAGTTCTGTAACTGTTATTAAAGTTTTCATCTTGTAATGCTGGCAAAGGATTCCTGTGTTCAATAGTGTTTTAACTTTTTGGATCATGACCCACAGAAGTACATTTTATTAATGACCATGTATATACAAATATATATGCACATACATATGCATATATATATGCACGTGTGTATATATATGTACATTTATATACAAGTTTTATCAGGTTATCCTTACCACATGGTATACATTCTGATGTTTTCTATTCTTTTCTTTTTATTATATATAAAGTATATATCATATATATGATATATACATATATATATACCGGTTGCCACCTAAATCTATTTTATGGCCAAGTAATGGATCACAGTCCACAGTTTGAAAAACCTCTGTTATATAGCATGAGGATCACATTAAATAACTCTTAACATTTTTCTAGCTCTACAATTATAATTTTCAAAGGCTAAAAATGCTAAGTCACTCCACAGGCAGCTGAATGTGTGCCTGAGCAATTGAATGGCAAGTACAAATAACCCTGGACTAATTCTTAGGAGACCCGCATTGGAACTGTTGGCGTGCTACTTATTCAATACTTTAAATAATTTTACTTATTACTCTCTTTCTCAATAGCTCTATTTGAAAGATGAATGGTTTATTTTTTAAATCCAGAGAGTTTCTTCCTTTTTGTACAAAATAGGAGAATGCTATCAGCCTCCCAAACAGAATTTTTATAGTATGCAAAATGGTTAAAAGTGGAATTGCTATGGCGAAATCTAAGGTGGATGGTAAGGGGTCTCCTATGCTCTGCTCATCACTCTCCACCCCTCCTTCGTCCTCCCACCCAAAGAGCTGTGGGACTCCAGTGAACAGTCTGAAGACAATTCAACTTAATAACTGAATCTTACACTTTGATCCATGGGCTACTGGTGAGCAATGAGAACCAGGAATTAACCCAAAGAGTCAATGTCTTTCTTAAGTTTTACTCTCAGTTATCCTCATAGAATGAGAGCTCCATGAGGAGAGGGGCTATCTCTGTCCAGGTCCCTACTTTATCTTCAACACTTCTAGTGTAGTACCTAGCACACAATAGGTGCTCAGGAAATATTGGGTGAAATAAATGAATGAATCACTTCTTAAGATTTGTCACTGTAAAATGGGGGGAGGAGACTCATAAAAATTTCCAAATTGTTAATAAGTACAGATTATAAGGCCCCTCCCTCATGAGGTTAGTAGTACTACAGTAGCACATATTTTTATTAGGTCATTAAATATGAAATGCCTGATTTCAAATCAAAAGTGTAGTCTATTATATCTCAAAGAAGTAGTACAATTAATCAAAGTGTGAGCCTAAACTATCAACACAGTGCTGCTGTCTTAACAGTATCTTGTTTATGCCAGCAGCAAAGAAGCCTGGAGAGCAAATGGTGATGAAATCACAAAAGATGTTTTCCACAGCTTGTTGAGAATTGAATATTTTTCCTTGCAAGAAGTGGCCCAAAGCCTGGAAGAAGTGATAATCAGTTGGTGCAAGGTCTGGTGATCACGGTGGATGACAGAGAGTTTCCAAGTCCAGCTGCTGTAGTTTGAAGAGCATTGTTTGTGCGACATATAGTCAAGCGTTGTCTTGCAAGAGGATTGGCCTATCTCTATTGACCAGTCTTGGCTGCTTAATTGTGAACATCCTCATCATTTAGTCCAGTTGGTTACAGTAGACATCCATGGTCAACTGACCAGGTTTCATAAAACTGTAGTGGATAATACCAGCACTGGACCACCAAACAGACACCATTAGCTTTTTTTTTTTGATGAGGTATTGCGTTTTGGACTGTGTCTCACCACTTCTCTATCCAATCATTTTGCTGAAGGCTTGCAATTGTCAAAAATAATCCATTTTCATCATACATAACAACATAGTATAGAAATGGTTTGCCTTTATGTTATGACAGCAAAGAAAGGCAAGCTTCGAGCTGGTTTCTCTTCTGACGCTCATTTAACTCATGTGGTCCCCATCTATCCAGCTTCTTTACCTTGCTGATTGGTTTCAAATAGTCCAGTATTGTTGGAATAGTAATGTCAACCCTTGCTGCTAATTCATGTGTAGATTGAGATGGATTCACTTCCACTACAGCTTTCAGCTCATCGTTATCCACCTTGATCTCACATGGCTCATTTTTAATATTAAAATCACCAGAACAGAACACAAATGATCAACATGCTGTGTTTATTAGCCACATCCTTCCCAAACACTTTGTTGATATTTTGAGCTATCTGTGCTGTATCAGTTCCACACGGCACTGATATTTGAAAACAACACGAATTTTTGACTTACCCATGATTTCACAAAAATTGCTCTAAAAAATTTTTAAAAGACAATCGCAAGCCAAAACATGCACTTGAAAGGCTGAGAATGTACCTTCACAATAAACATAACGTAAGAAGTGTCAAAGTGAAATGTCAGAGATATCAACGGTCAAACTTAGTACTTAAGGAAATTGGACATTTCACACTTAATAACCTATAGTTATCTTGGTCATTGTTACCTCTATATTATAAATAAGAATACCAAGTCCCTATGAAATTTATTGTTTTCTTAGAGGTGAGCTGGTAATTTGTAGGCAGGAATTATGATCCAGAGCTATCCTGTTTATTGGGAAATTCTAGAAGGAAGCTCTATGAGGACATCCCAATGTGCAATGAATCAATGGGGTCCATCTTAGTTGATGACTTTGTAAAGCACTTTAAAACATTGGTATTTTGTTGGGTGGTGTAATTGATAAAAAGAGACTTGTGCTATGCCAATCACTTGCCTCTATGGGCTTACCAATTTCATTCCTGAACATGACAGCCTCACTGTTAGTAGCAATTTGTTTCATAATGTTGTGGTATGATTGAAAGCAGATAGGAAAGAAATAGGCCATATGAATTTTTTTCCCCCTTTAATGGAATTACTACTCAGAAAAAAATGTTACTTTGGTTGGGCAAGTCCTTATCATACCAAGTGAGCTCTTCAAAATGTTATGTCCCATTTGTATCACTAACTATATTTTTAAGATGACAAGAGATGAATGAAATATAAAGCTTATGGTTACACAGGATACTCATCTTCATGCACAACTTCAGCATTAATGTAACCTTTAAAATGTAACCTTTAAAAAGCTCAGTAGTTATCAGCAGCATGACCCATATCAAAATGGAACTGCCTGTCAAGCCTTGCTCATTTGATGCATGAAAGTTCTATATTTTCCTTCATAGGCATATGTTACAGTACCTTTATGTTAGCCCGCACAGCATGCCAATGTGGAATTTCCATAATTGTAAATTCTCAGCTGAGGGTATAACCGCTAGCATCTATCTATTTAGGTGGCCCAGAACACTCAGGTGCTTTGAAATCATTTCTTCCTTACAATGAAATCAGAACATCCTCTCACCTACCATGCACATCCTTAAATTAAGTTTAAGCATGCTTATTTTTCTCTTTTAATACAATTTAGGATTGTTAAAATCATACCTAGAACCTACTTAAATATTTCAGGCTCATTTTACTTAATGCATACGCTGTATAAAAGCCAGTTAACTCCTCTCAAAATGACAAACAAGATTTTGCATCACGGGTCCCCAAATAAAAATTGCTTTAGGGCGCCCCAAATAGACAAGAATAGAAAAATACTATGAGCAAAGCGGGCAAGAGAAAAAGCCGTTTGCACTATTGGATAAAGTGACTTGACATGAATTTTCAATCATTATTGACTTACAAAATTGGCAATTTTATATAATTCAATCTTTATTTCTAGGCACTTGTTGCTCATTCTGCCATTATGATCTTTTAAGAAAGTTGGGGCTCCCCCAAGTAGAAAAAAACAAGGAGTCAAAAAGTTCCAAGTGAGTTTCACTTTGCCTTCACAAGAAGGCAAAATATTCAGATACTCAGTGGGCCACTTTATCAGTCCCTTAGTTATTATTATTATTATTATTATTATTTGTGAGACAGAATCTCACTCTGTTGCCCCAGGAAGAGTGCAGTGGCATCATCATAGCTCACTGCAAACTCACACTTCTGGGATCAGGTGATCCTCCTGCCTGAGCCTCCCGAGTAGCTGGGACTACAGGCACGCACCACCACCCTAGCTAATTTTTGTATTTTTAGTAGAGACAGGGTCTCGTTTTTATTCAGGCTGGTCTCAAACTCCTGAGCTCAAGCTATCCTCCCACCTCAGCCTCCCAGAGGGCTAGGATTACAGGTATGAGCCACTGTGCTGGGCCCCCTGAGTTATTCTTAAAAAGAGGTAGAGAGAGTCTCCTGAAAAAAATTACCAACAATTTCTTTTGCCAAATATTTTTACTTTCTAGAAAAGTGCCCTTAGGAAATAATAAAGAGTATGTGCAAAATTAGTTTATGAAAATGTTAGTACTTTATAATATCAAAGATTTAAATATAACAGAAAACACTAAAGATAGGAATTTGGTTAAAGAAAGTACAGCCCTTCCATAATAAAAAAATAAAAGAAAATATGTATCAAATATGAAAGGTGTTTATGAAATAAGCACTAATTTAAAAAAACAGGATGCAAAATAGATTTACATTATGATCTCATAAGAAATATAGGCAAACATATAAATATATATAAATATATGCAAACATAGATATATTTAAACATATGTAAGCATATTTCATAAAAAGACCTTAATTGTATGCACTGTTGTCAGTGATTATTTAGGGGTATTAAGTTAAAATTATGGATGATTTTGAGTCCTTATATTTCTTTATCTGTATTTTCTGCAATAAACATGTATTTTTTGTGCAATAAGAAAAAAGAGTAAAATAAAATATTACCAAGAATATTTAGTTGGACAGATTTTATAATCCCATTCATTTTTTAAAAATGCCTGATTTGTAAGTTAAGGTGATTTCTGAGTGCTTGCATTATAGGGAACGATTAACACAGACAAAATCAAATGGAAAATTATTTATAAGACTGTTTCCCTTGAAGTTGCAGGAGAATCTAAATCCCTGTGGGAACAAATGGCAAGAGGGCCAGAGAGATGGTAAGGAAACCTCTGGGAAAGGGCTTACAGCAAATTAATGAATTGAAATTATTTTCTATATCTCCTCTGCTTTTTAAATTCACACATTTGGGTTGTTTACCTTCTATCAGTGAGTAGCAATTAGGCACTCAATGCAGAAAAGGCAAACAAACCTAATTGGTGAACAAGAAACATTTTATACAAGAGGAAATTAAGTGAAGGTGGTTAGTTGAACTTGATTTAGGAAATATTTCAGAAGCATCATTTCTTCTTTTATCTCTTGCCACAAAAAGAATGCTTTAAATGGCTAAGGGGCATAATAAAATATTAGAACTTCATTCTGAAAAGACAATATATATAGGTCAAATTGATAAAACAATGATTTCAAAGAGCAAATGGACATGACAGGACAAATAAATGGAAATGGGATTTTATGGGAAGGGTAGTGAATATATGGAAATATCTCTTAGGATAAAGATAGGCTAATAAAATCAAATATCATGTGTAGTATACAGTGGTTGACTCAAACTAAGAACACATGTAGTTCCCAATATACATCTGTGGATTGAATTTCTTAAAAAAATGCATTAATTACTGTAACTTCATCTCATCACCTTGGACCATGGACCAGATCCCTACAATTTATACATAGGAGCACTGAGTTGAATTAAGCTAGGTATGGTTACATGCTACATAGCAAAATATTAAATTTTGTGATTGGGGAACAAGTTATATTCACTTTAATATGCCAATTTATCTCTTCTTAGTTCTTTCTTTATACAGTTTAATAATATTTAATTCAGAAGTTAAAAATGAAACATGCATATACTGTAGAGTACATAAATATATAAGATACAACCAAAACACCATAAAATCACAATAAAAGAGAAACTGAGAACCCTCATTCCAGAATATTTACTACAAACTATGTATTTTTCATTAATATAGTGTAAATTGATTCCAACAAACAAAATGCAGCTTCATATTTTTCATGAAGCTAGATGAGAAAAAGAGTAATTTCTTTACTATTTGGCTAGGCTATTTGTGTATTCCTTTTACAAAAGTGAAAAGTTTGGAGGTAAAAGTATTTGCTTTATTTCATGTATATACATAGATTATCCAACATCATTATTTCATGATAAGTCTATCATTCATTTGGTACCTACAACAACCCAAAGCACTGGTGAAGTGGCAGTGTCGCTCTGCAAAAATCAATCCTTGTGTATAAGAAAAACCTATAGCAAGATCAGGGACTTAGATGCCTGGAGTTACAGCATAACAAAAATACTGGTTGCCTAGCCATCATTTTGAAATGATAACATAAAATGCCAGTGTTCAATTATTTGAAAATGAACACTTCCAAAATGGAGACTGAGTCTCCAGGCCTTCCAATGCTACGGGTAATAGATAACCATATTGTTGTACCATCCAATTTATGACCGTTAGTTTTATTTCAAATGCTGGTAGACATCATTGCAATATTAAGTTATATGTTTGACATTTGTCCAAGTATATTATTGGATACCTGGTGCTCCTAAAAAAAAAAATAAAGTAAAATAGCTAAGAATTTATAATAGAATTAACTGCAACTTTACAAATCAGATTCATTCATTCAATAAGTATTAACTGAATTTATGCTATGTGCCAGACAATTATGACCGTAATCCTCCTTTATCTGTGGTTTCCCTTTCCACAGTTTCAGTTACATGCGATACAGTACAAGATATTTTAAGAGAGAGACAGACCACATTCATACAACTTTTATTAGAGTATATTGTTATAATTATTCTATTTTATTATCAATTATTGTTGTTACTCTTTTACTGTGCCTAATTTATGCAAATATAGGAAAAATATAGTATATAAAGGGTGCAGTACCATCAATGGTTTCAGGCATTCACTGGGGGTCTTGGAACATATCCCTCTGGGTAAGGGGGGGGTCTACTCTATTTCTTAGTTTCACTCTTAAACCATACTTAAAAATGTGAAACTCATTAGTTAAGCTGGTTTTTAAAATAAAAATGAATTTGGAAAGCAAGACTCTTGATCTCAACTTTATTTCCCCCAAAAGCATCATATGGTTTACATCGGCTTATAAATCACTTTTATTGTATGATATACTCAATAAGATGTATACAATAGAATTTGGGCTCCTCAAATTATCTCAGTTATTGCCTAGGAAGTAAGTTCAAGTTCACTCACATCCCAGTAGAATAATTTGTAATATTCTAGAGAACAAGAGAAGTGAATAACTGTGCCAAGGCCAAAAACAAGTGAGTTTCTTTTTTGGGCTTTGCTTTCAGGGATCTTTGCTGCCACTAGTTGAGTGCTACTGCCTCTTTTTTTCTGGCCTGGAGAAGGGGGTGGGGCGTAGGTAATATAAAAAAGACATTCTGTATGCAGGGTAGGAAATACAGCACTTAGACAGGGCTGCTGAGAGTGGACACTAAAAAAGCGTGGTACACCTTTCCGAAATTTAAGTAGGACGAAAACTGTAAAACAACAAACCTGGCTAAGTCACAATTCTAAATCCAGAAAATATAAGATAAAAACTTAAAAGAACAAAGGGTCCATAGACAAACTACTTAATACACTATCATGTTTAGGATTCCTACGGCGTGGTCTTTGGTATCTTATTGTCAATCGATGATAAATCAGTCTGGTGTTTAAAT
Organism: Mirza zaza; assembly: GCA_008750895.1. Lineage (NCBI taxonomy): Eukaryota > Metazoa > Chordata > Mammalia > Primates > Cheirogaleidae > Mirza > Mirza zaza. The sequence continues at coordinate 7,864 of VSMD01117935.1, read as the reverse complement.
ACCACATTGACATTCTTTTTGGACTGATATGAAACCAGCTGTCTTTCTTGCCTTTCAGAAGCAATCCACTTTGGCTCTTTCTGTCTTTGTCTTGTCTTTTAGAATATTTCCTCTCTGGAGAGTCTTTCCTTCTATGAGAAGTTATCCCTGCTGGCTTTTCTCTGCCTTGGATGCTGCAGGAGGCGCAAAACTCTGTGTGCTTGTCCTGGAGGTTTCTTGTTATCCTACTCGTTTTCCTTGGGTCTCAACTTAACATGACTCAACAACCTCACTTTTTAGATTCAGGAAATTTTATGACACCTCCAATGTCTATTAAAATGGATCCAAATAATCACATAGAGGATGTATAGATCAAGATATTTAGATCTATCTAGAAAGATACCTGCTAAGTATTAGAATTTCCATCTTAAGAAAGAAGGTGATTTGGAGCAGTTTGAGAGACCTCCTTGAAATCACTGATCAACATATGTGGCCATATTATAGTATTTAAATCTTGACAATATTTAGATCTAGATAATTTTTTCATTATGCCAGTTTTGAAATCCTTCAAATATGACACAAGAGATCTGGCGATTGAGACACTAGTCTAAGCATTTACTATGTTAAATAATTTAATCCTCATAAGCCTAAAGGGTAACTGCCATGATGATCATCATTTTAGAAACAACACAGAGCACAGCAAAGTTAGGTCACTTGTCCAAAGTCAAACCGCTACTGAGAGAGGGAACTAAATGTTGAGTGAAATCATTATGCTTTCACGGCTTGGGCACTCAATCACTGCCCTCATTCGCTCTTCCAAAGATCAAAGGTTTGTCACCTTCATAAGCACAACAAAATTACTTGTAGGGAGAAAATGGGTATTTATAAAAATTTTGAGCTGGAGAAATGAATCTGCCCTGATAAAGAAAAAGCATTTGGGGGACATATAAATGTAGCAAATGACCAGAAAATGAGGGCTCAATCATCCCTTGCGTGGACAACCACTGCCATGTCCTCACTGTCTTTCTGCACCCAGTTGCTTAATAGACCCATGCAGCTTTTGACAGAGTTGGCATTCCAGAAACAATCATGCTAAACTACTGTTAAACAGACACGTGCACACACATGGACACACATGGAGAGCTTTCCTATTGCCCATGTCCTATAAGATATAGGAGCTGACCTTGGCCTTGATTCTAGCTGCTCCTCTACCGCCCCTCTTTCTTTAGCCTTCCTAATTACTAAGCATCACAGAACTTCAGCTCATCCTATCACACCTTCATACCTTTCTTTGTTCATGCTCTTCCCACCAATAGGAAGGCCTTTTCTTTCCATTTGGTCCAGGTCACCTTCGAAAATTTCTGATCATTCTTCAAGGTTCAAATGAAATGTTATCCTGTCATTGTTGCTTTTCTTGAAAGCCTCTTTCTTCTCCAGGCAGTTTTGATCCCTCTCAATTGTGTTTGTATAGCACTACACGATTTTATAGAAACATTTATCCCAATGTACAATGTATTAAGATAATTGTTGGCATGTCTCTTTCTCCCATGAAATTCAACTTGGGAAGTGGCCATAATATCTTCCTCTATATCCCCAGGGTCTATTAGAGATGAGCACTGAGGAATTTTTCAGTAAACAGTTTTAAGTTACATTTACTGCTATTCAACATGATTTTATGGATATTTACTGTCTCCTGGCAAAATAAAATATCAGAGTCCATGTGTATTTTATAGGGGAAAAAAGCCTATCCTTTAAACATTTTGACTTTTAATGCAATGGCGTTTTTTTTTTTTTTTAAAGGAAGTTGGAACAAACCTTTGTGTACCTACCTTCTTAACAATGTGAATATTTCTAAGATTGATATGTTCTAGTGGGTCAATTTTTTAAAAAGCAACTTTAGGAATTAAACTCTAGGAATTGTGACCTTCTCCCCTATAGGGACATGCTATTCTCACAGATGTTTTTTTTTTTTTTTTTAATTAGTTTTAATTCTTCTGTAAAATGGTCCAATGAGTCAATCAATGATTCCAGAGAGGTCTCCCAAACTGCTCCAAATCACTTTCTTGTAGATAATATTTGATGATGCCTAGCTGGTTTTCTTTCTTTCTATGTAGCCACATAGAACAAACTCGTCTTATTACACGCCATTGGTAGATTAGGAGGAAGGACAGTGTATCTATCACTGGACCTGTTCTGTTCTCTTTTATCCAGTGCCTGCGTTTGCTGGAGGTTTAGCCACCCAATGCCGTGGATGGAAGTGGGTCTTTCATCCATCCGATGACGGCTTTCCCTGTAGCTGTAGCCGAGCTGTTGGCAGATTCAGCCCCATTCTAGCGGATCCACACACAAAATCCATTTCCCCTAAGCAACTGTTTTCATGTTTTTCCTCTGTCCCTGTTGAGCAAATGCCTCACAGAATAATTCTCTCCACTGGCATACTGTGAGCCAGATCCTCTCGCGGGCTTGGAAGGGGAAGCTCCACAGACTTTCTCTCCAATGTGTCAAGGCAGGGCACACGCAGCCCCATTTACAAGATAAATGGTGGTGTGGGAACAAGTCAGCTGAGCCAACAACTGCCTGAGCACCACAGTCAGTGTCTTTTCTGTAATTATTGCATTTAATACAGCTAGTTACTTGCACAAAAGAGCTTCCGGATATAGCAATTTCCACTGGGGGCTGTTTAGGAATGTACAGGCCCATCATTTAGCCCTGATATTGTTGGGTTGTCAGAATTGATCATAGCTCTTGACGGAACACCTCTAGCTTTTTTTTTTTATGGAGTGCCTCAGAGTGACATTTCACATTGTTTAAGTAGGAGTGATCTGTTAGTTTATATTTTATCTAAAACTGCGGATCAGATGACCTCCCTCAGGGCCTAAATACATGAATCCTTTTCGCATGTTATAATTAATAGTGGAGCCGGGAGAGAAATTCATAACAAGGGGCCGAAGAGCTGGGCAGAGCAACTTGTCAAAAAGAAGGAAATTCCACTACAGATTAGCTTATTTTTAAGCATGTCAAGCTCTACATACAAACATGATCTATTGCTTCCTTGTAATGTCTGTTTGGGCCCGCATGCTCGGGGCGGTGTCAGAGACTGCTGTAAATTTTGTCTGAGTCAGGGCAATTCTGATTGATCTCTGAGTGTAAAATCGATAAGAAGACACTGTCATTTTCTTAAAGGATGAGCTAGAAAAGGAAAATAAATTAAGACTCCACTGAATGTCTATCTCCAGTGCTCATTAATTCAGTGTGGTCTGTACTTTGTTAATGTTATGGCCACAGCTTTAATCTTCCAGGTGCTCTTCCTGTGGCTACTTGCCAGAGGCCCTTTCTTACGTTATGTATATTTCATCTGAATGTGGGGGGCGGCAGGGGGTGGGGGGAATATAAAATGGCGGCCTCTTTTCTCCCTCAGCTTCTGATTAATCCATTTTATTATTTTGGAGATATACATCACCATGGATACTGATTAACTTTAAAATAGACAGAGCCATTCTCTCTCTCTCTCTCTCGCTCTCTCCCATTCTCTCAACCATTGTCCCTTCTTCATCAGGAGATATATTCATTTGTCTTGAATAGTTTGGGCAAATAATAACTACTACACATTTCCACACATTTTGCCTTATATAATAAACTCCATGAAGATTAATTTTCTTTTCTCTCTCTCTCTCTCTTTCTCCCTCTCCCTCTCTTTCTCTGTTTCTCATCTAAGCCTCTTTGTCAGACATGTTAAAAGTTGTTTTTTATAGATTTCTTCAGCTTTAAAACTTCTTGTACATCAAGAGTTCGTCCATTACATTTCCAGAACAATCACTCTCCACACACGTGCACACGCAGAATTGAAGAGTTCGGGGCTTCATGGTTGTTTGTGGTGTTTCCTGTCATAAGCTCGGAAACATGCCCCAGATGTTCAGGTTTTGCATTTTGTTTCTCAGGAGGAGAGGGTGAAGAGGACAGGAAGGTGGGATGACCCCCCCCACCCCCGCAATTTGTGTTCTACATTAAATATCAGCATTGTAACACTCTAGATTTCTGTCTGCTACAGAAACGAAACATCTAGTTTTGTCTAAAGCTGTCTCTGGCTTCTGTGAGTGGGGGTGGTGAATGTAACATCCCTCAGACATTGCTTGTTCCTGACACACTCTGAACACCTTGCTCACGTGTCTTATCTCCAGTAACTGTTCATAGAAACCAACGAATGGAAGGCTGGTGCCGGGAGCTTTTTATTATATTCGTTTTGTGAAAATTTATATAGATGATACAGAATTGTGGTTATATTTTTTGAAACTGCAGATTCCAAAAAGAAGGGATAGGTGAATTTAAAAATATCTGAATCTATTTGCTTCAAAAGGCATTAAATTCATATTCATGAAGGGTGTTTGCTTTCTTTAACAAAGCACAGCACATGCCAATTAATTATTTCTCAGGAAAAGGTCACTTAGGGGACTAACTCTGTATCTCCATCTTCCCAACCGAGCATACTAAATGAATAGATTTGCAAATTTAATCTAGAAGTGACACTTATTTGGCCTTGCAATTATTTGTCTTATTTATCTTCTTTTAAACATTAGTCTTTATTTATCATGGAGATCATGATGCAATGAAATAACATTTTGAAATTTTGATATAATATGTAATTGTTTGGGGATTAAATTTGAGAGGAAAATATGTGCTGAAGTAATATATTCACAATTTACATCTGATCACCACCATCAATATGGCGCCGCCATAATTCTTTCCTGAGGAGACTGCTCACAGGGAGCTGAGGGACCTTGACTGGAAGTGATCCCTTGTATTTTTAAATTTTCCTTTTGTTTCTCAGACCCGAAAATGTAATATTTTTTTTTTTGGAAGATGTCTATAAAGTTGGACCCAAATAAGAAGTCTGATGAGACAATTATATGATTATTTTGTATCTATATGGATGTCTGTATTCTAATTTGCTGGAGGGCACTGTTATGCAAATATTCACTCACTCATGGCTTCTGTGTGCCTGGAATTCTGTTTTATGTGCTAGAAAACAAAGGAAATGAATGGGAAACTCCTTAAGCCTACTTCTTCATCTATACATTAAAGATGGCACCTACCTCACAGGGTTACTATGGAGATTATTCGAAAAAAATGTATTTAAAACAAGTATATAGTAGGGTTTTAATAATGACAGTTTCTCTTCCCTTCATTTACTGATTGAGTAGCCTTAGGCAAATCATTTATTGAAGAATGTCAGTTCTTTCATCTATAAAAATGAGATGATTCTTACCATGCAGAATTGCTGTAAAGATGAGCGATCATGTGCTTTTATGGCAGTCCATGATAATCCACTCAATATTATTTATTATTATTATTCCTATTTTTTGAATCCAAACAGTCTATAGAATATCCAGGAGGAGATATTCGGTAGGATGTTAAAAATACAAGACTGTGACAATTCACAATTTATTTTAAAATAAACCCTAATTAGGAGTCCACTTGCTCAAGGCTTCACGGGTGTGGCTCTGGGGCATGGTCCTCAAACTTGGCTCAGAACAAACCTCTCTAAATTATTTTACAGAGTTTGGTTTCTTTTCCATTGTCAGATGGTGCCCAGACATGGGGCCCAGAGAAGACTCAAGATCTCCCAAAAGAGTAGCCCAAATTCAGCACTAGGTACCAGCATGACCCCCGTGGGCCCCCGACTCGAAGCTTCCCCTTGGGTGGACCTGGGTTTCTTGTAGCTTCTGCAGTCCGGGGGCCAAACCCCTAAGTGGGAACTATAAGATCTTCTTTCTGATCCCAACTTGCTTCACCCCAGCAACTCTTGTTGAATCCGCAGAGGCCAACCCAGCTTCAAGCTCCTGGGGTGGGTGGAGCTGTCAGCAGGAGGGGCTGAGGCCTGAGGTCCAGTGTGAACATGGCAGCTCATGGAGACTCTCACCCATGGTTCCCACCCCTGGCTGCAGAGGGACATGGAAGCTCATGTGAGGTACTAGTGTCATTTGACGTACCAGTGTTATTTGAGGACGTCACTGTGGACATCAGAAGGGAGGAGTGGCAGTACTTGGAAGCTGCTCAGAGATGCCTGTACCGAGATGTGACACTGGAGAACTACAACCACCGGGTCTCAGTGGGGTACCAAGTTTCCAAGCCAGAGGCCATCTTCCAGTTGGAACAAGGATAGGGCCCCTGGATGTTGGAGGGGGAAGCCCCACACCATAACAGTTCAGAGATGGGGTCTCGCTCAGGCTGGTCTCAAACTCCTGACCTCAAGCAATCTTCCCACCTTGGCCTCTCAAAGTGCTAGGATTGCAGGCATGAGCCACTGTGCCTGGCCATTAATATTATTTTTAATTGACAAATCATAATTATATTATATTTATGGAGTACAGTATGTGGGTATATGTATACAATGTGAAGTGATTCAATCAAGCATTAATTCACATATGCGTCACCTCACTTACTTGACATTTTTTTGTGGTGATACATTTGAAATTTACTCTCTTATTTGAAATATAAAATACATTATTCTTATTGACTATAGTCAATAGTTCTCAAAACTTATTCCTCCTGTCTACCTGAACCTTTGTACCCTTTGACCAGTAACTCCTCATTCCCTCCCTCTCTCCCACCCCTAGCTCATGATAACCATCATTCTACTCTTCACTTCTATGAACTCAACTTTTTTTTTCCCACATATAAGTGAAATTGTATGGCGTTTGTCTTTCTGTGCCTGGCTTATTTCGCTTAGCATAATGTCCCCTGGATCCACCTATGTTGTCCAAATGACAGAATTTCATTCTTTTATTAAGGCTGAGTGGTGTCCCATTGTGTATATATACCACATTTTCTTTATCCATTTATGTGCTGACGCACACTTGGGTTGATTCCATATCTTGGCTATTGTGAATAGTGCTGCAGTCAACATGGGAGCATAGATATCCCTTCAACATATTGATTTCAATTCCTTTGGCTATATTCCCAGAGGTGGGATTTCTGGATCATATGGTAGTTCCGTTTTTAGTTTTTCTGAGGAACCTCTATACTGTTTTCCATAATGACTGTAATTTTACATTCCCACCAATAGCGTTCGAGGGTTCCTTTTTCTCTGCATTATTGCCAACACATTATTTATTATCTTTTTGAGAAAAGCCATTCTGACAGATGTGAGTAATGTCTCATTGTGGTTTTGGTTTGCATTTCCCTGATGATTGGCAATGCAGAGCATTTATTTTTTCCATGAACGTGTTAGTTATTTGTATGTCTTCCTTTGAGAAGTGTCTGTTCAGGTCATTTGCACGGTTTGTATTTATTTATTTAGAGACAGAGTTTTGCTCTGTTGCTTAGGCTGGAGTGCTGTGGTGTGATTATAGCTTACTGTAGCCTCAAACTCCTGGGCTCAAGCGATTCTCCTGCCTCAATGTCCCAAGTAGCTGGGGCCATAAGCATATGCCACCACACCTAGCTAAATTTTTTTATTTTTTGTAGAGACAGAGTCTCACTATGTTGATCTTGAACTCCTGGCCTCAAGCAATCCTCCTGCCTTGGGATTACAGTCATAAACCACCATGCCCAGCACTCTTTGTCCATTTTTGTTTTTTTTTTTTTTTTGAGACAGAGTCTCACTTTATTGCCCAGGCTAGAGTGAGTGCCGTGGCATCAGCCTAGCTCACAGCAACCTCAAACTCCTGGGCTCAAGCAATCCTGCTGCCTCAGCCTCCCAAGTAGCTGGGACTACAGGCATGTGCCACCATGCCCGGCTAATTTTTTCTGTATATATTTTAGTTGGCCAATTAATTTCTTTCTGTTTATAGTAGAGATGGGGTCTCGCTCTTGCTCAGGCTGGTCTCGAACTCCTGAGCTCAAACGATCCGCCCACCTCGGCCTCCCAGAGAGCTAGGATTACAGG
>VSMD01117929.1:0-18147 GCA_008750895.1 Mirza zaza | reverse complement strand
GCGCCCCCCCCTCCGGGCCGCGTCTCAGGGCGCCCCCCCCTCCGGGCCGCGTCTCAGGGCGCCCCCCCCCTCCGGGCCGCGTCTCAGGACGCTCCACTGTGAGCCGCGCGGTCGCGATCCGCCCCTCAGGGACACGCGCGGGCCGTCCCCGTGGGAGAACAGCTGCTGCGGCTCCGCCTCCTCTTCCTCCCGCCCAGCAGGACGGGAAAGGTTACCGGTGTTAGGAGGGTGAAGGGCGTGTGTCCCACTGTTTGTTTTCCAAACACAGATTGTCGCTAGGGAACGTTCAGCGGCTGTGGTTCTCTCCGCAGCTCCCGACCCAAACTCGCAGAGGGCAGGCGGCTCTGGTGGTGAAAGGGAGACATTGCTGCTCCTACCTTTGGCTGCTCTCTTGAACCTGACCCCTGGATATAAAACTGAATGTGAAAGTAGGAGGAAATAGAGGCTGTAGTGGCGTGTCCCCTCATTCCCGGGCTCAGAAAGGCTTGCTGGAGTGTGACAGATGGAGGGGCTGGCTAGGTCAGTTTGGACAAAATGTCACTGCCTGACGGTCACCGCATCATTCCTACGCTGGCCGTTGTCACAAGATGACGAGCAGGGTGCACGGGCACATGTGACAGATGTGCTAAACTTCGCTGTGAGAAAGAGCTTGGTGTTCCAGCGGAGATGTCTAGGTGGAGCTTCAGCCCTGGAATTTCAGGGGTCCCTTGGAAGCTGAACGCCTTTGTTCCCTGGTGGACCCTTCAAGGATGGCCTCGTGGCCATGGCACCTGCAAGTTTGGGGACAGGATCAGGAAATGGGCTGAGGGCATCTCGGCCAGGTCTGCCTAGCAGCCCAGGTCAGGAGAATCTGGGCCTGACCAAGACCCTGAGCACCTCCACTGGGGGTCCAGATGGGCCTTGCCGTCCCCAGACTGCCCCTGGGTGGTGCCAGCGGGCTGCCGCCTCCTGGTGGTGGCTCGTGTGTGCACAGTCCAGAGAGGGGCGAGGCAGTTGTAGGACGTGTAGGGCTTGGGTGTCGTTCTCAGGCTCAGCCTCACTACTGCCCATCCACTTGGTCCACCCCACCCTCCCCTCTGGTTCCCAACAAGGGAAATGCTACTCTAGCCCTGTAGCGGGAGGAGACACACCTGGGCCACAGTGCCAGTTCCCCGCCCATCACATGGTCCTCTGCTGCCACCACGAGTGTCCTACGCTCTGGACATGCTCCCTGTTTCCCTGGTAACCACACAAACAGAGCGCGACCCTCAGCTCAGCCTGCAGGCAGTGGGTGTACCAGGACCTGTGTGCCAGGATGCTGCTCAGTCACAGCAGTGCCAGCAGATGTGCCTGGCCCTGCTGACTGCCTGGCCCTGCTGACCACCGGCCCCACTGACCACCCCACTGACCACCCAGCCATGCTGACTGCCCCACTGACCACCCCGCCCCGCTGAGCACCCGGCCCCACTGACCACCCGGCCCTACTGGCTGCCCCACTGACCACCTGGCCCCACTGACTGTCCCATCCCGTCCTGCACCCTTACAAGAACCATAGCCTCAGTCTGCTCCATGGCTCCACAGCAGTGCAGGGACAGCACAGGCCCCTGTCCCAGTGCGGTGGGGTCAGGTTGGCCATGGAAAGGGACCCAAGTCCTTCATGTGGCATTGGAGTGCCTGGTCAGTCCTGTCCTCCAGATGGGTCTCCCAGGGCCCTGGGCCCACACTTGGAGCCAGGAAGACGCAGGAGGGACGCACAGGACACATCCACTGAGGCAGGGGGTGGCTGCGCCGGGTCTTGGTCAGAACCAGTTTCCACGAAGGCTTGTTGCCGTCACTGCAGCTCCTTATGGGACTCTGGTCAGGGAAGGCACCTGCACAAAAACCCAAGCCCCACAGCCCCTGGGTGGCTCTAGGACAAGGCCAAGCATGACAGGCCAGGCTGGTAGATGCTGAGTCCCAACAGCAACACAATTGGCCCAAGAAGCACGCGGAGAAGGGGCTTCGGTCGGGATTGGCAGCGATCCCCTCTCCTGCCTCAGGACCTGCCCCACTGTGGCCCTTTCTGTTAAAACCCCTGTAGAACCTTTGGCACATGGCCAGCAACTTCCTCCCCTCCTCTGTGGACAGAGGAGGAATGCTCCATGCCCCAGCACAAAACCCAGGACACACTGCAGAGGGACCCCATGGAGTCCCAGGCTCAAAGGTTGGACCAGGGCAGCCCAGGGTGACATGTGGACTCTACACCCCTGTGCTCAATCAAGGTGAAGGTGTGTAGGTGCCAGCTAGAGAGGAGGGGAGGGGGTCTGAGGGCTGATTTTACCTCTATACATCTGTGTCCTGGTAAAAATTGATTCCTGGTCAAAATTGCTTTTATGTCCACCACATGCCGAGTGCCGTGGGGCTGGTGTGTGTCAGTGGAAAGGGAACGGTGGCCAGAGGTGGAGGGACAGGCAGGATGCACTGGTGGGCATAGGGGCCTTGGGGGCAGGCGGAGAGCAGAGGCAGCAAGGGCACTGCACCCAGCCTAGTGGCCCCAAGAGGATTCTGCTTCTGCTCAGAGTATAACCATAGGGTGTGGGACCAACGGTTCCCAGAGCACCAGGGCCACCTGCCCCATGCTGGCTGCACCCTGAGCATGAGATGCTCCACTAGCAGCAGGCCCAATGGGAACCCCCCTGAAGGGCATGCCCAGACATGACCACCTTTCACACCTGCCTCTTTTGGGTGGGAACTTGGAGGTTTTGAAGGTCACATGGGAAGCAGCCTGGGCTGGAACCAGAGGGCCTGGCACTGGCACTTCTCACTCCTGGATACCTGGCCACATCCCCTAGGAGGCAGAATGGGCACCTCTGTACCTGGACCAGGTATAGACACCTCATCTGTTGCTTCATGCCTGCTTCTGAGGACAAATTCAAGGACACCTGGAGCCTTTCCTTCCCTGAAGCTCAAAGACCCACATATGACTCTTAGGCTGGCCTGGGTGTTCTGCTGAGGCCATTGGGGGCATCCACACTGGTGGTGTTTGTGGACGCCCTTGGTACAGACTGCTTCCCTTAAGGATGTGCAGGTCCCAAGGGAATGAGTCTTTGCAGGTCTCGCAATGTCGGCCAGTCCCTCCTGTCTTCTGCAGGGCGTTCACCTCACAGATGTCCCCAGCAGAGCCAGAGAACCACAGAACCTGTGGGAGTCCTACTTGCTGAGGCTCTTCCCAAAGCGTCAGTGCACAGTGGTGGTGTGGGAGAGCAGTGGCCCTGACGGGTGGCCCTGGGAGGAAGCACCCTGCAGCCATGTGTCCCAGCCTGGAGGGACAGACCAGGGAGAGCAAGCCGGCCTGGAGCCTGCTGCTACCATTCTGGACGTGGGTGATGAGTTCACAGGGATGGATATGGCAAGAGAGGAGGACTATCAGGCACTCAACCCAAGCAGGACTTAGTGGCCAGGGGGCGGAGGTCGAGTTGAGGATGGGCAGGCTGGCATGGGGCCTGCTCCCCCTTGGAGGGGGAGAACAGCCCAGTCAGGGCGGCACACGTCGATGTCATGGTGTTTGGACATGAAAGAATAGATTTCCAGGACAAAGTCAATGTATTAGTTAGTTATCGTTAGTTGCGTAAAACTACCCCACAATTTAGCCACTTAAAACTATACCTATTCATTACTCACCAGTTTGTGTGGTCAGGAGTCCAGCACCACTGAGCAGGGCCTTCTACACAGGGTCCCTCACGGGGCTTCAACCAGGTGCCAGTGCGGTCACATTCTCATCTGCAGGCTGGGGGGTCTGCCCCCGAGTCCCCCTAAGGTGGGGGCCAGTGAAGTTCCTCCTGGGCTGCTGGCCAGACGCCACCTTCTCCTTCTACTCCGAGCCATGTGGGCTCTCCTAGGGTGAGGGGCACCAGACCCATCAGAGGGAGCGCCAGAGAGCCCCTGCCAGGGCAGTGCCCCTGGGTCTTCTCCCTCTCCCAGACGAGGCGGCATCCCAGCACCACCTCTGTGTTCTGTTCCTTGGGCTGCAGGTGCTAGGTCCAACCCCCACTCGAGGATGGGACCACAAGGCCTGAGCACCCAAGGCAGGCTGTTGGGAGCCATTGAAGCTCAGGGGACAGACACCCCAGTGAGTCCTCAGCTAGGCATGGCGAGGACACAATCCCATGGAAAGGTGTGCGCCACCACAGGGGCGCCAACCAGAGGAGGAAACCCCGCTGGCTGAGGTCAGGGGAGTGCAGGAGGGTTTCCCAGGCGCTGGAGCTCCAGTGAGTGACCAGGTCATGCTGGGGGACAGTCGCCCAGCTCAGCAGTGCTCTGGCCTCAGGTTCCCGCTGGAAGGTCTGCAGTTTTGTGTCTGTCTTTCACCCTCTTCTTTCTTAGATTAACACATTGACTGCCATGTGAATTGTATTTAACTCAGGCTGGTTTTTTATTTTTTGTGGTTTTTTTGAGACAGAGTCTCACTCTGTTGCCCGGGCTGGAGTGCCGTGGCATCAGCCTAGCTCACAGCAACCTCAAACTCCTAGGGTCAAGCAATCCTCCTGCCTCAGTCTCCCAAGTAGCTGGGAATACAGGCATGCGCCACCATCACGGCTAGTATTTTTTCTATATATATTTTAGTTGGCCAATTAATTTCCTTCTATTTTTAGTAGAGACACGGTCTTGCTCTTGCTCAGGCTGGTTTCAAACTCCTGACCTTGAGTGATCCTCCTGCCTCAGCCTCCCAGAGTGCTAGGATTACAGGCGTGAGCCACCGCACCCGGCCAACTCAGGCTGGTTTTGAGCCCAGGTCTGTGTGAAGCAAAACCTTGCAGTTGGTTCATGAAAATCTTGTTGATATTCTCATTGTTACAACTAATATTGCCAATTTAATTTTAAAAATGTGGGTTGAGTTGCATATAACTCATGCACAGAAAACAATAAAAAATAACAAATTAGAAAGGATCATTCAGTTTTAATAAAACACCATGGCCCCAGGGAATTTTTTTTTAGTGTGGCAGTCAGGTGTTAAATGTTTCACATGAAACTTACCCGTGCCAAGTGTGGCCTCCAGGAGATACCAGGGCATGCTTACCATCTGGTTTTGATGGTATTTGTGCAAACTCAGGCACAAGAACGAATATTTTAAATAGAATATAAACGAGTGCAAATTTATGTGCTCAAGCCATGACATAGGTTCCGAGGGACTGTGGAAGAAATGAGAGCCCAGGGTTAATCAAGACAGATGAGTCAGGCCCAAGGACAAACCTTTGCAGAAACCCTCCAGGCTCAGGCTGGGCTGCTGACCTGGCCATGGCTGCACAGGGCCCACCTCCATCTGCTCCCTGAGCTGCAAATAGGCTTCCGTGGGTGGCCCTCTTCACTTTCTAGAAATAATTATAAACCATCTGTTCTCATGTTCGTTCCTTTTTAGGGGAAGAAAAAGAAAAATTTGGCTTCTCCAAGGAAACACGTGGCTGCAATAGGCACAGACCCATTTTTACCAATATTGCTCCTTTATTGATAAACACGTCTCATGGCCTGGGATGCTTCTGCCCCACGCTGGATGCAAAACCAAGCTGGCAGCACCGGCCAGTACTCCACACTCACCTCACGGGCCTGCGGCTGCTCTGTCACCAAACCCAAGGGAGTCCGGCTTGGTCTGGTTGCTGTCCACACAGAAAGCCAATGAGTGAGGCCAGGAGCACTGCCAAGGGAGGAGGAAGGAAGCTTTGATGCAAGCGATGTCAGCTGGAGCATGGGAGGGGAGGGCAGGGGCATTTGTAGTGGGCCACGTTTTGTGGGGCTGGAAGGCGTGGGGTCTGCAGGTATCCTGTTCAAGAGTGAGCTGCTGGTGGTGGTGGCGAGTCACTGGGCTCCTGTGCAGAAGTTGGTCAAGTCTGCTCTTTAGGCTCCACTGTCTGAAAGGCTGAGGTAATGGGGAGAGAACAAAATATGCCTTGGGGGAGTCACTTTGCAAGGCTGAGTATGAGCACATACGGGGGTATGTGGTTTGAGAACCCAGCGGTGTGGCCTCAGGCTGGTGGCAGCACCTGTGCAGCCAGCCCCGCCCCACACTTCTCTGTCCTGCATCCCCTGGGGTGCACACCACTCAGTGTCCAGATGTGAGGACCACCCATTGGCTGCCTGGACCCTCAGACAGAGTGGGCCTTCCCAAGTTGCCCACCAGTGATCCAGGGATCTGGGGTGGCCCCCTCTGCTGCCACCCACACTGGCAATGCCCTCTAGGCGTGGCCCTGTGTGGGGCGGTAGGCACAGATGAGCCCCTGCCCCAGGCCACCCGTATGCCCACTTGCCTACTCAGATGGCAGCCAAGCAGGGACCACAAGGCATCTGCACCCTGTCCTGGCCTTGAGGAGCTTCACGGGGCCTCATGATAGGCAGAGCTGAGCTGTCGTGCGGATGCTGTGCACAAGGTTGATGACCGTTCCTCCTTCCCCTGTCTAGTGTCCAGGAAGTTGAGCACATTTGATTGTATCACCCAGAAGAGCAAAAAAGAAAGAAAAAAAAGCAACTGGAGAGCACAGCTAACAAGAAAGATCCACCAGTGCACATGGAGGAAGGACTTCTCCAGGTAGTGCTATGCCTCTGCCCCAAGTCTGCCAAGGGCTGGGGACCCCACAGCCACACTCCTTTGCTTCCCTCTTGGTATGGCCTTAGGGCTCTGTGATGTGTGTGTAACTGTCTCTGTGTGAGGCTGTGTGTGTCTGTATGGTGTGTGAGGTTATGTGTGTGGCTACACGAGTTTGGTGTGTGGTCACAGGGAAGACTGAACGCTTCTCCCAAAACTGGGGACAGCGAGAGTGCCCCCTCCCAACACTTTTGACGTTGCATTAACATTCCATCCAGCACAACAGAGTAGGAAAAATGAAGGCATACAGAATACAAAGTAAAACTATGTTTATTTTTAGGCAACAAAATCCTGAAAAATAAATTTGAAAACTAGTTGAAATAACAAATTAGCTTAACAAGGTGCAGGGCACAATATCACGATGCAACACTTAGTCATTTCTATATACTGACAATGAAAAATCTGAGTTCTATTTATTTATTTTTTTTGAGACCGAGTCTCGCTTTGTTGCCCAGGCTAGGGTGAGTGCCGTGGCGTCAGCCTAGCTCACAGTAACCTCAAACTCCTGGGCTCAAGCAATCCTGCTGCTTCAGCCTCCCAAGTAGCTGGGACTACAGGCATGCCACCACCATGCCCGGCTAATTTTATATATATATATACACACACACACATACATATATTAGTTGGCCAATTAATTTCTTTCTATTTATAGTAGAGATGGGGTCTCACTCTTGCTCAGGCTGGTTTCGAACTCCTGACCTCAAGCAATCCACCCGCCTTGGCCTCCCAGAGTGCTAGGATTACAGGCGTGAGCCACTGTGCCCGGCCTCTGAGTTCTATTTAAAAGCTATTCTATTCATAATATTACCAACAAGAATAAATTTGACAGAACTGGTGCAACTATATACCCTGAAAGCTATAAACCACGGCTCAGAGAAGTTGAAGACAGTCTATTAAATGGAAAGACCTACTGTATTCGCAGATTGCGAAAAAATCTCCTTAAGGAGCAGTTTTCCCCTAAACTGATCTACAGACTAATACAATCCTTACTGAACCCCGGCAGCCCCTTTTTTAGTGGAAATGACAAGATGATCCTAACATATGGAAATTCAGAGGATCTAGACAATATACCAGCCAAAACAATTTTAAAAAAGAACAAAATTACAGAACATACACAACCAGACATCCAATTTTACTACAAAGCTATAACAATAAAGACAGTGTGATGCTAACATAAAGATAAACCTATAACCAAGTGGAACAGAATAGAGGTTCAGACTTAAACCTTTCATTTATGGTCAATCAATTTTAAACAAAGATATCAAGATAATTGAATGGGGAGAAATCACAGCTTCAACAAACAGGACTATATACAAAGGTCTGTTTGTATATCTTCTATAGTACCAAATTGGCTTATAAATAAATGAGTATTGCTAAATTATGCAAATAAGCCCAGATGCTTTTCTAATGCATAGGATTTAGTAATCTTTTGGCAGATGAGACTGGTCTAATATTATTGGTTTGGTGGGAATGGCTAGATCTTTTAAGTTATCAGCTAAATATGCATATATTTAACTTTGAAGTTCTTACTTTTATGATATTTTCCTGGAATGCGTGTATGGTTGATAGAAAATTTAGCTTGGGATGATGGCTGTATTTGTCTGATGTCTTATGAAATTTTTCAGGCATAATTGTTAAGAATGAATGAATTGGATAGATGTGGCTAGGATAAAAGTTTGTAAATAAATTTTTGATAATGGTTATATTTTGTAATATGTTTACTTGAGGAGGTTTCTAAAATATTTTAAGTAAATATACCCTTAGAGTTTTACTAAGTGAAGTTAAATGAGGAATATTCATTGCATATATAGATATTATCCAAATAAAATAATTCTAAAACAGTAATTGACCATTAATTGAATGAGTTTAGACTCCTATACTTTTGACTTATTCCAAAGAAACAAAAGTTATTTGAGTCTGTTAGTGACCGATGATTCTGTTTAGTGAAGTACTTCAAACCTTCTAACATCTTTGGCAGGTTTCTCTGGAATCAAAATCCTAAATTAAATCTTTTTGACCTAAAATTAATTTTGGAATTTTCCAGTTGGACCCCAGGAGAGCATCAAAAAAATGTATATCTCTTCTTGTGGAGATATTAAATTATTAGGCTAATTTGGTAAATCATATAGGAAGCATTGCCAAATAAGAAATATTTAACTTAAAGTCATATTTGTGTAAATGTGTTAAAATTATTCCAAAATTATGTGAAATTCCTAAAATTCTAATATGTTGTGTTATGTGCTATCACTCATATTATGATTACTATGTTAAACTGTTATATGTCACAGAAATACCTAAATTTTCTTGCCAGTTGTAAACTCTCATTAGACTTTTGACCATGGCTGTTCTGGGTTTCCACAGCTATTATTTTAGATTATTCTATGGAAGCATTTTCAATCACCTATAATCCAAAATTGTTAATTATGATAGAGCAAAACAAAATTAGTTACATGAAATTAAGTAATTGGTAAGAAAATATTTTTATGCCTTTATTTAAAACATTGGTTCTTTACCTAAATGTTTTCCAGAGTTAAGGAAATCTTCTTTCATAAGCTCTGCATAGTTTGCAACAATTTGGTGAAGTATCCTTTTGTGAACAAAGATGGAAGCATTTGCTTTTTCTCCCTATTTGGTTCCTTCAAAATTCAGGAACTATTTGTGAATATCCTTATCTTTATTTATGTAAGTTCAATAAAAATATGCTGTCTCTTTACAAGCAGGAGACAATTGGTAACACTGGCTATTTTGGCAAGGATTTGACTGAAGTGTCATATTTAAGAATATGCATAAAATGCCAGTGTTCCCACCTTACAGCAATTGAGTAAAAATTGTCACTTCCTGGGAGGTCCTAGAACCTTAAGACTATAAGTTAAACGTTAAGCCTGCCTTGGTTTGGCTGCCTCTTCTCAAGAAGTTCTAAAATCTGAGATTCCTATATGTTCAATGTGGACAGAGAAAATCATGCTTCTAAGGAAAACTAAAGCACACCTGCTAGTAGATTGAAGCCCTGTGCACTGTGTTCAACTTCTTATTATCTACCTGTAGCCTGGAATGGATTCTGAATCTCCGGATTTCCTCCAATATTTGGCTACAACTAATCCTGCTAAAGTCCCCGGGACCCCTTGCCACAAGCAAAGCAGGGATACTCCAGGGACATTCATGGAACATGTCCCCTACCCAGATCAACCAACTAAGAGAATTAACTGTTACGATCGGAGAGGAATTAGATATGAAGATTGGAGATGTGGCTGACACTGGAGCTACGCTGTCTACCCTTAGCGCCGGCACACTGTCTCTGTGCCCTCCCCAGGGTTCTGAATTCATCTAGACGGTTGGACTGGCCAACGAATCTATGACAGTTCCTAGCTATTCTCCTCCAACTAGGACCCCTCGTGACAGCCTTGGCCTTTTGCTTGTCCCTTCAGCCCCCGTACGTCTCCTGGACGAGGACTTCTTAAAAACCTACCAGGCCCATAGTTCCTTCTCCCAATTAGGGGAAATAATGCTTTAGTTATTTTCACCAGGAGATTTCGCCACAATGGCTATTACCCAAATTCCCATCTATTCAGTTAGCCTCGCCAACACTACCCACCCTGCTCCGTATGGGCGACGTGGGAGTCCGGGCACGATCCAACACCGACGGTAACCCTGAGGCTGTGAAGATGAGTTGTGTTCACTCCCGAGGACGCGATTCACCCCGGGAATTGACCCCAGTGGAGGGGCGAGACGGGGAGGGTTTCTGCGGCCCTGCGCTGGACTCGGTTCCGCTTGCGATGACTGTGTGGTCAGAGCCCTTTCCCAGGAGCCGCCGAACCGCCAGGGCGCAGCGGCGGTACCCAGGCGCCCTCCTGTGCGGTAGACCAGCCCAGTGCGCGGGCGGCGTCTCTGCCGCTGTCCACACCCGCGCTGCGCCCGGGTCGACGTCCAGTCGGGTCACGTGAGAAGCCTAAGCTCGTGCAGCGGCGACACGCTCGGACAGACGCGTCTCCAGAAAGCCTGCCAGCCGGACGCACTGGACTCAGTTTCCCGTTCTCAGGTGTCTCCCCCTGGCTTCCCCACGGGCTCTAATGAGCCTCCTCGCATCTGGGCTGAGCTCTCGATCCTCCCGACACTGCCTCAGCCGTTCTCACAGGCGTCTGCGGGAGACCCCGGACCGCGCCGGCCCACCCCGAGACTCCCGACTCTCCGCAGCCGGACCCGCAGCCAACGCGACCCAGAACCGATCCGCTTTTCACAGGTGGGGCGCCTCCCAGGCAGACGGCTCGGGGCGCTGCGCAGCCCCTGCGCAGCCGCTGGGGCCCTGGGTGGACCAGGGGGACCGGGCCAGCTGCAGCCGCTCCCCAGGATGGAACCCGGCCTGTTCCGTCCTCTATGCCGTCGGCCCCCTAGTCCGGCTCAGAGGCAGAATGCGAACAAATGTGCACCTGAAAGAGCCCGTCCCTCAAGACGGATCCCGAGTAGCCGCCAGGTCTGCATTTAACGTGGAGCCCAGAGACCATTTGCTGACTGGAGGCCGCGCCTGCACCTGGAGCTCCCCAGAAACCTGGGCCTCCGGTCAGCTTTAGCACTTCTGGAGCTCAGCCGCATTGGCCAATCAGACTCGGCTGCACTGACCAATCAGACTCAGCCGTATCGACCAATCAGGACGCAGCTGCACTGAGCAATCACATTCTGCTGCACTGACCAAGTAGACTCAGCTGCATTGGCCAATCAGACCAAGCCAGTGTGAATCCCTCATTTGCATAATGGACCTGACGGAAGCCTGGGCAGGAGCTTCCAAGCTGCCTTCCCTGTGCTCTCTGAAACCATCTGCCTGTCACACGGAAGGTGGCGTCTCTGGAATGAGTCTCTTTCCTCCAGACTCCTTTATAGAGAACTGTTCCCGGCTCGTGCGTCCCGCAGACCTTACCACAGCTGCCCATACCTGCGGGCCCGCCCTGCCTGGCCCTGCGCCCTCCTGACCTCCCACTCGGGCTGCAGGTCCACTGTGGCCGGGCCGCGCAGGAGCTGCTGGAGCCTCGAGGGCACGGCCCACGCTCAGCAGCGGACTGCATGGCCACGGTGCCCGGCAGAGGCTGCCTAGCTCCTGCGCATCAAAGGGCCCGTCCTCCGGCCACCTTGGACAACGGAGAGCCATGGCACCCTGGCTGGGAATCCTTGCTCAAGGCCAGGGACCCTGAGTCCCACACTGGGACCTCTGCTGGTGGCCTTTGCGGTGCAGCTCGAAAGCTGCCAGCTATGCCAGTTTCCTCTGCCATGTGGCGCCCCTGCCTACAACCCACAGGGCTCCCCACTGCCTCCTGTCGCTGTCCTAGCTGGACTTTCGAACATCCCAGTGGCCACTTCCCCTTGCTCCCTGACACCTCTGCTGCTTCCCGCCAGGACCCTGCGTGGCCACGCTGGCGCTCTAGCATAGGCAGCTTCCTCCCCAGGGGCCTGGTATCTTGAGGCTGGCAGGACTCGGGCCAGCTGGTGGCCCTGTGCACGTGGGGGCTGTTGGCCTGCTGTGCACCCACAGCTGTCTGCCCTGCGGCCTGCCGATTCCCATTAAGTCCCTGCCTGCCAGGATGACAGGCCCCCATGTGTGTCTCCAGCGTCTCCTGAGTTTGGCTTTTGTGTCCCTGGTGGATTTTGAGGTGCTTCGCAAGGTGTTCACAAGTGCCTGAAGCAGGAGCTGTTGATTGCTACTGTATTCCCTCAACCCCCGACGCCCAGCAGCTGCCCGCTCCAAACGAAATGATGAGGCACATTGGGGAAGCCCAGGAACACAGACAGGGCTAGGACCAGGCAGGTGAGGCACTGAGCTGGGTGGTTCTGCACCCAAAACTGGAACCAGGTCGAAAAGCCCCTGTCCTGGCATCCAGCTGCCTGATCCACATGTGGCCCCAGCTGAGAGGACCCTGGCACTGCCGCTCAAGGACAGAGCCTGCCCTGGGCCAGGTGTGTGTATTGGGGGGCTCAGCAGGCCCAAGGCTGCAGGCAGCGAAACTCCAGGGCCAGGAGCCAGGTGTGCTCTGGGCTGGGTGGTGTCCGATGGGGCTGGCCCTGCCTTGACTTTGTGGAGGGGGGAGGGTGTGAATGGTGTTGCCTCTCCAGGGAGAGGCTGAAGGGACATCCAAGAGTTGTTGTGGCAAAGCATGACCCACTGCCCACTGCCAGCAGCCCCAGGCCACCTGGAATGAAACCCCAAACCCCAGAGCCCCTCAGTGGGGTGGAGGGTGAATGCTGAGGGAGGAGTCAGAGCGTGCAGGACAGAGGGCCCTGCAGGACGCCCCTGCCAGGCAGAAGCCCCTTGGTCCCTGCACAGTCCCATGCCTGTGGCTTGGGGACAGGGAGCTGCCCAGGAGCCCTGCGCCCCAGGACTTCTGCACCCCACAGCCACACCTCACCCCACCCCACTGCCAAGTCAGCGTCCTGATACCCTGCTGGCCCAAAGCGGTGGCCCAGGGCCTGGTCAGCCAGAGGGGCTTACAGGAGGGAGAACTGCCCCCGTCTCCCCACCCCACTGCTGCAGAGGGCAGAGGGGTGGGACAGGTGTGGACATAGGCACCCCAGCTCCCCTCTCTGGGCTTCTCAGGGAGGCTTGGTCCTCACTGGGGCCTGCCTGGCTGTGTAGGTGCCGACAGTTCAGTAAGGCCCTGGGAATTCCTACCATCGCTCACGTGGTTGGGGAGGACAGTGGGGCTCTGTGACTGTCCTTTGGTAAAAATGAGTCAGTTTCATCCATGTACCTCCAGGGCAGGTAGCACTCTCAAGACATTATGTGGTGTGGCTATGGTGCCCGGGGGGCCACACCTTCTACTTGCCCCCTCCCTCCGCTATCTCCCTCACTCCGTGTCTCTGTATCTCTCTCTCGGGAGGTGCAAGGCCAGCTGCAGAGTCCAGAGCCTGACAAAGGCAGGAGTAGGCACAGCACAGCCAGCTCAGGTGTGAACAGAGGTCAGGGGAACAGGCACCCTCGAGAGCCAGCCTCCTGCCGGGGCCTCTGAGCTCCCAGCTGTGCACAGGAACCCTGGGCGGGGGGCTGAGCAGGGCAGTTGGGGACTTGGCCCTCCAGCGAACACCCCTGACAACTGCGTGTGCTGCTGGTAGAGCTGGTGTGATAGCACCCCCCAAGTTTGCGTCCACCAGGAACCTCAGAATGAGAACTTATTTTAAAATAGGGTCTTTGCAGATATAATTAAGTATCTTGAGACAGGGGCCCCAAAATCCAGTGACAAGTGTCATTATAACAGACACCCAGGAGGAGGCACCATGAGGACAGAGCAGATGAAGAGCTGGTGGCCACAAGCCCAGGATGCTGGGAGCCATCAGACACTAGAGACAAGGAAGGGTCCTTCCCTGGAGCCTCCAGAGGGCACATGGCCCTGGAGACACTTTGATTTTGGACATCTGGCCTCTTGGCTGGAAGACAGTAAGCTCCTGTTGTTGAAGCCACCCCTTTTTACAAACACAACTGTGAAGAAGTACGTTCACTGATGGTGAATCGGTACTCAATAACTGGAAGGTGAATCCATGGAAGTTGTCCAGGTCTTGTGAACGGACCAAGAGCCCAGTGCAGGGTCAAAGAGCTCACTGGTCAGGTGGCCATGGCCGGTGAAGAGCCCACTAATTCCCAAACCAAGATCTAATTTTCCTAGCTGAGCAAGACCCTGTGCCACTATTTTAGGTGATTTTCTAAGTGCAGAGTGAGCTGACTGCCTGCTAGGAAATGGCACACCTGTCATCTAAAGCCAATTCCATTTGTAGGCAATCAGGAACGGCCTTGGCGAGCTGGTTGGCTCTGGTGTAGCACTGGGACCCGCCCAGGAGCCGGGCCAGGTTAGCCTGTGGTGCTGCACAACTGGCCGGGTTCTCTTCTGGGCAGGGGACTCACTCAGCACCCTGGACGGCGACCGCCTGCCTGCCTGTCTGTCCTGGAATATTTCTGCTTCTGAAGCTGAGGCCGCCTCTAGCTGTGATTCTATGGGTAAAACCACTGAATTTATGTCAAGAGCATTTGTACTGGTTTTGAAAAATGGACTAGTGAATCGGTCACTTTTTGACTAAAATGGTAAAAGGAACACAACCAGGGGTGATCTTTTTATTGCCTGGTTTATATTGTCAATACTAACTTCCAAGAGAAGCCACGTGCCCAGGGCTCCGGGGACCATAAAGAAAGCGCAGCCAACAGCAAGGGACATAAAAAGAAACTGAGTCACAGGACTGGCCCGGCCTGACCCCACACCCGCGCTCTCCTGCTCTGCGCCTTCCCTGTGCTCTGGGGGACTTCTCAGAAGAGCAAGAGTTAGAGGCAGTCTTTGGGCAGCTGCCACAGAAGCAGACCCTAGAGGGGATGAGAGGAAGCTGCGGCCGCGCCACTGTGGGGGCCACGCTGCCCCAGGCTCCCGAGGCGTCTGCGCTGGTCCTCGCAGGCGGCGGTGGCCTGTTGGGCGCCAGCACCCGAAATCCTCTGCTGGCTTTGTGGGGCTGCCTGGCCAGTCTGCACTCCCGGGATGGGTGGGGGTCCTGCGGCCAGGAGAAAGGGGCAGAGCCTGGGGGCGGACTTGGGTCAGCTAGAAGCAAAGCTGGTTGTGACCTAAAAATGACCTTTCCCCCGGGGAGACGCTGCGGCCCCCAGAAGCCTGGGGAGGCCTCCTCCGGGGAGGGAGCCTGAGGCTGGAGGGAACCCTCTACGCCCCAAGTTCCAGCATCAGCATCGCAGTAGCTGCCTGTCACCCCAACCCCAGCACCCGCGGAGCACCCTCCGCGGCCCTGCGACGGGCAGCAGGTGTTCCCGAGAGCAGTGAGGGTAAAGGTGGCAGAGGCCCCAGGGAGGGGCCGCTGCGGGACGCCGGCAGGGCGGGGCAGACCCGCTTCCCGCCGCACCCCCGGCTGCCTCCAAGGCCCCGGCCCCGGCAGAGCAGGACGCGGGCGGCGGTCACCCACGCACAGCCGCCCGCCCAGAGGCCGTGGCCGCGCTCGCGCATCCTCCCGCAGCGCCGCACTCGCCCGCGCTTCCTGCGGGGCGCGGAGACCCGGGTCCGGCGTCCCGGCGACCTCGGAAGGCCAGGTGCGGGCGCCGCCTCCAGCCCGCCCGGCGCTCCCAGCCCCGCGGTCGGCCGCGCCCCGCGCGGAGCGGACCTTGTAAGGCAGAGGCGGGCTCGGCCGCGGTGGGTGGGGGAGGGGGCGGAGCGGGCCAGTGGGAGTGGGGGCGGGGCCGGGGCGGGCCAGTGCGGGGGGGCGGGGCGGGGCCGGGGCGGGCCAGTGTCGGGGGCCGGGCCGGGCCGGGCGGGGCGGGCCGGCGGGGCGAGCTGGGCGCCGGCGCTCCGCGGGACAGCGGGTCGCGAGCGGCCGAGTCGCGGAGGCGCCGCCGCTGCAGTCGCTGCATCTCCGAGGTGAGCGCGTGTGGGGCTCGGCCCGTGGGCGCGCGCCGGCCCCACCTGGGGCTGCGCCAGACACCTGCGCCGCGGGCCGGACGCGCGGCCCCGCTCCCACGCTGTGGGCTGCCGGGCGCGGGGCGCTGCGGGTTCGGGGCCGGGCGGCGGCGCGGAGGCTGCGCTGGGGGCGCGGGAGGGAGCAGCAGCTGCGGCGCGAAGGACAGGTTTATAATTGGGCCCTACTGGGGCGCTTTGGCCTTTCTGTGCGACAGAGGTCGCCCCTTGCAGCCTCTTCCCTCCAGGCCTTCCCACGCCCGTTTACCGATGCCCAGGCCTAGGGTAGCCGCTGCCAGTGTTGGGCGTAGGAAATTTGGTGCAGAGGGTATGAAACGAAGCCCCTCTCCTGAGGCAGATTTGGGGAGGTCCATGGCCACAGAAAGGTCGCAGATTATCGTGACCCCTGGCAGAGTTCGGACGCCCGTCTCGGGTGGGCAGCGCCGCGGGCCCCGCGGGGAGAGCATCGGCCTCACTGCGGACACGCAGAGGCTTCGCGGCGGAGTCGCCTCGCCGAGCAGAGAGCAGGCAAGGTGCGGGCGGCGCCGCCCTGCTGTCCACACCCTGTGGCGAGCGGTGCTGCCTCTGAGGGAGGATCTCCAGAAGCGCTTTTCCTGTGGCTGCAGTTATGTAAATGGAGCCTTAAAGGAGGTGAGAGGAAAATCCGTTCATGCTGCCTTGGTGTCGGCGCTGTGTCGATAGGGTTCGTGTTCTCGCACTGGACATCTTCCAGGACAAGCTGGCTGGGCTGTCGCCCATGGTGCATCCAATGCTTAATTCACCTGCTGTGTTTATCGGTCCTTCTCTGTGTATCGGTACTTCCCTGGGCTCCCATGGCCTGGCAGAACACCCCCCAGCACCCTGGCCAGCCCCTGCCCCTAGCAGGGGACCAGTTAATGCTGCCCTGAACACCAGGCCTGCTGGGAACACTTCCTGGGGCCCAGTGATGGGCGCCTGGGTAGCTTGGAACCGGCAGGAAGTGGAGGGCGAGACAGCCGATTGCCTGATGAGATGCCTGAAACTGGGCTCCCTGGCGTAGTCAGCTGCTCTGGCTGCGGCTCACCCCATCACGTGAGCCTCAGAGGGTTCAGGTGGGGGAGGGGAGCGGCAGGGCCTCCTGGGTCTGTCTGCAGAACGTGTGTGTGAGGGGACATGCATTTTTCTGGGGGAGGAGTCTATAGCTTTCATGATTTCCAAAGGGATCTGCGATTCAGAAAGGCACCATGATTTAAATGCTACGTTAAAAATGTCCTCTCCATCTTTACAGAAGGGTGACGTGATGGGGATTAGAGACAATGCATGTCACAAAGGACGTTGTGCTAGCTGTATTTTTATCGTCTGGTCATTGTTTTGTCTGTGTTGCTAAGTCCTTTAAAGCGGCAATAAATGTTTTAACTATTATACACGATTACACATCCTCATTGTGGAAAATGTGCAAATTACAGGAGAATTTCCTAAAGAAAATTAAAATCACCCATCACTGATTGAGGCTTAAGGAAATCTCTGAGGAGTAAAACTGTCCTCCTAGCAGTCGGGTGGTTCCCCGCTTCAGGCCTGTGGGAGCCACTCCCTCAGCGGAGGCTAAGAATTAAAAGCTTCCTCAGGGAGAGGTTGTGCCAACTTAGAGTCGAGCCTATTTATAGCTGGTGAGACGGGAGAGCTTGCACCACGGCTGCAGTCTGGGACCTTGGGCCCCAGGGGCCAGGGGCTGTCTGCACCCCAAGGCTGTGGTGCAGCCTGGCACCCTCAGCAGGACTGCCTTTGGGGGATCACTCTGCTGAGGAGAGAAGCTCACCACTACTGCCTGTGCCATTGAAACTGTCCCCGGAGAATGGCCACAAGGTGCTGAGTTCACCTGAGCCCACAAACCTTTAAGCAGGCAGGTGCTGGGATTAGGCAGAAGAATCTATACACACCCAACTCCTATGCTTAAGCAAAAGGTGTTTCCTGGAGTGGTAGAGCTGCAGGGATGGGCCTAGCCACATCTGGGGCTCACACAGGGGTGCAGCAACCACCCCACATGCACTTTCACCATTCAGCACCCTGGGACACCTCATTGTGTGTGTGGGAGGGGTAAGCCACAGCATCATAACCCAGGTATCTCCCATGGACAGCACCCCCCCCCCCCCCCCCCCCCCCCCC
>VSMD01117928.1:0-15360 GCA_008750895.1 Mirza zaza | reverse complement strand
AGCAGTGTAGGAGAGTTCCTCTCTCTCCGCATCCACGCCAGCATTTGTTATTTGGAGACTTTTTGATAAAGGCCATTCTCACTGGAGTTAAGTGATATCTCATTGTAGTTTTGATTTGCATTTCCCTGATGATTAGAGATGGTGAGCATTTTTTCATATGTTTGTTGGCCATTCTTCTGTCTTCTTTAGAAAAATTTCTGTTCAAGTCCTTTGCCCACTTTTTAAGAATAGTTTTAGGTTTGCAGCAACGTTGAGCAAGAAGTACAGAGAGTTCCCATGTGCCCCTGCCCCTACACGTGCACAGCCTGTCTCCCTATCAACAGCCCCACTAGAGTGGTACGTTAGTTACAGTCCATGGCTCTAAACTGGTATAACATTACTACTCTAAGTCCACATTATACAATAGGGTTCACTCTTGGTGTTGTACATTCTTTGGGTTCTGGGATAACATGTAACCACCACCGCTGTATGCAGAATAGTTTCACTGCCCTAAAATTCCTGTGTGCTCTACCCATTCATCCCCCTATCACTGCTCACCCCCTAGCAATCATTGATCTTTTTACGTATCCATATACAGTGTTGCCCTTTCTGGGTTGTCATGTAGCTACATATGATATGTAGCCTTTTCAGATTGCCTTCTTTCACATAGTAACATGCATATAAGTTTCCTCCATATCTATTCAAGCCTTGATAGCTCATTTCTTTTTAGGGCTGGGTAATATTCCATTGCCTGGATGTACCACACTTTGTCCATTCACCTATTGAAGTACATCTTGGTTGCTTCCAAGTTTTGGCAATTATGAATTAAGCTACTATAAACATTGTGTACAGGTTTTTGTGTGGATGTAAGTTTTCAATTCATTAAATACCAAAAAGTATGATTGCTGAATCATATATCGTGTTTCCCCGAAAATAAGACAGGGTCTTATATTTATTTTTCCTCAAGAAGACACCCGAGGGCTTATTTTCAGGGGATGTGTTACTTTTTTTTTTTAAGTAAGGTAGAACAATCTATATTTATTCAAATATAGTTAAGTCATCTTCTTCTGGAACATCATCATAACTCTCCAAACCCAAAATTCCATCCTGAATTTCTTGTGACTCTATTTCCTTTAGAACCATTGGCCCCAATCTCTCATGTTGAGCAATAGAGCTCTCATGGGGCAGATGAGAAGGGCTGCTCATCTTCTTTACTGCTCCGCAATGAAATGCATGGGTTGTACAAATACGCTGCGTAGCCACGCCCATCACTAGATCTTATTTTCGGGGTAGGACTTATATTGCACAAATGCTTAGAAATCCTGCTAGGGCTTATTTTATGGGTAGGTCTTATTTTCAGGGAAACACGGTAGTAAAAGTATGATTAGTTTTGTAAGAAACTGTCAAACTGTCTTCCAAATTGGCTGTACCATTTTGCATTCCTACCAGCAATGAATTACAGTTGCTGTTGGTCCATATCCTGGACAGTTTTGATGTTGTCAATATTTTGGATTTTGGCCATTTTAATAGTATGTAGTGGTATCTCATTGTTGTTTTAGTTTACAGTTCACTAATGACATATGATGTTGAACATCTTTTGTATGGTTTCTTGCCATCTGTATATATTTCTTGGTGAGGTGTCTGTTTAGCACTTTTGCCCATTTAAGACACTTTTATTTATTTCTAACTGTCATATAATAATTGCACATATTTATGGGGTACATAATGATGTTTTGATACATTGTATAGTCATCAGATCAGAGTTATTAGCATATCCATCATCTCCAACATTTATCATTTCTTTGTGTTGGGAACATTCAATATCCTCTCTTTTAGTTGTTTGTAAATATATAATATATTATTGTTAACTATAATCATCCTATAGTGATATATAACACCAGAAATTATTTCTCCTATCTAGCTGTAATTTCGTATCCTGTAACAAATCTTTCTGTGTCCTCTCCTCTCCCTTACCCTTCTGATAACTTCTGTCCTATTCTTTACTTCCATGAGAACAACCTTTTTAGCTTCCACATATGAGTGAAAACAAGTGTGTTTAACTCTCTGTTCCTGGCTTATTTCACCTACTATAATGTCTTCCAAGTTCATCTATGTTGCTGAGAATGACAGGATTCCATTCTTTTTTTGTGCTTTTCCCCATTTTTTTAATTGGATTTTTCATTTTCGTATTGTTGAGTTCTAAGAGTTCTTTTTATATTTTGGATAACAGTTCTTTATCAGACGTATCTTTTGCAAATATTTTCTCCTAATATGTGACGTGTCATCTCAGTCTCTTGACAGTGTCATTCATGGAACAGGAGGTTTTAATTTTAATGAAGTCTGCCTCTCAATTATTTCTTTCATGGATTGTGCCTTGGATATTGTATCTTAAAAAAGTAATGGCCATACCCAAGGTCATTTGCTCATTTTTTTTCAATGCTATTTTTTAAAAGTTTTATAGTTGTGTCTTTTATTCTATGCTCCATTTTGAGTTAATTTTTGTAATGAATGTAAAGTCTGTGTCTAGATTCACTTTTTTTTGCACATGGATGTCCAAGTGTTCCAGCACCATTTGTTGTTCCATTGTATTGCCTTTGCTACATTGTTAAAAGAATCAGTTGACTGTATGTATGTGGGTCTATTTATGGGCTCTCTATTCTGTTCCATTGATTTACTTATTTATTCTTTTGCCAATACCACATCATCTTGGTTACATTAGCTTCATATTAATAGTAAGTCTGGAAGTTGGGTATTGTTAGTCAATAATGAATAACTGACATTCATTAACGAGTTGGCTATTCTGGGTATTTTGCCTCTTCATATAAACTTTAAGAATCAGTTTGATATCCATAAAAGAGCTTCCTGTGATTTTGATTAGAATTGGCTTGAATCTATAGGTCAAGTTGGGAAGAAGTGACATCCTGACAATATTGAGTCTTCCTATCCATGAACATGAACTCACTCTCCATTTATTTAGTTCTACTTTGAGTTATTTCATCAGACTTTTGTAGTTTCCCTCATATTGATCTTATACATATTTTGTTATAATTGCAGCCAATTATTTTATTTTGTGGGTGGGTGCTAATGTCAATGGTAATGTATTTTTAAATTTAAAATTGTGCTTGCTATTTAAACCCACCTACAAGCTTCTGCTTTGAAGAGAAAAAGAAGAAAAAATATTATTATATTATGTTAAATATAATTAAAAAAATAAATAAAACTGTGCTTGCTAATTGCTGGTAAATAGGAAAATGATTGATTTTTGTCTATTAACCCTGTATCCTACAACCTTGCTATAATTGCTTATTAATTCCAGGAGTTTTTGTTGTTGTTGTTGATATTTTTAGATTTTTTACATAAACAATTATATCATCTGGATACAAAGGCAACTTTATTTCTTCCTTCCTAGTAAGTATACCTTTTATATCCCTTTCTTGTCTTACTGCATTAGCCAGGACTTCCACTACAATATTTAGAAGGAGTGATGAGATTGTTCCTGATCTTAGCAGGAAAGCCTTGGGTTTCTCACCATTAGCATAATGTTAGCTGTAGTGTTTTTTTGTAGATGTTCTTTATCAAGTTGGGAAAGTTTCCTTCTATTTCTAGATTGCTCAGTGTTTTTATCATGAATTATGTTTGATTTTATCAAATGCTTTTTCTGCATCTATTGATATGATCATGTAATTTTTCTTTTTTAGCCTGTTGATGTGATGGATTACATTAGCTGATTTGAGAATGTTGAACCAGACTTCCATGTCTGAGATAAAATCTACTTGGTTATAGTGTGTATTATATTTATATAATGTTGGATTTAATTTATTAATATTTTGTTGAAGATTTTTGTACCTATGTTCATGAGAGGTATTGGTCTGTAGTTTTGCTTTCTTATAATGTCTTTGTCTGGTTTTGGTATTTGGGTGGTCCTAGCCTCCTGGAATGAATTAGAAAGAATGAATTACAAATCCTTTTCAGAACCTTTTCACTTTAGGTTCTGAAAAGGATTTGTAGAGAATTTGTATAATTTCTTTCTTAAATGTGTGATCGAATTCACTAGTGAATCCATCTGGGTCTAGTGTTTTATATTTTGGAAGTTTACTAATTATTAATTCAATACTTTAATAGATTTAGGCCTCCTGAGATTGTATATTTCTTTTTGTGTAAGTTTTTCCACTATTTTATATTCATTTTCCTCTTCTTTCTTGCATTCTCTTTGATTAATTAAATATTTCTTCTTATTCCATTTTCTGTACTTGCTTCTTAGTAATACATTCCTTTATCATTCTTTTAATAGTTACCTTAAAATGTCAATATGTATTATTATTTATTAGAGCCTAATATAAATTATTACTCTTAATACATACAGGACAATGAGGACATCTAATTTCTTATCTCTCTTTACTTCCAACCAGTGGTATGCAGAAGCTGGCTCATACCAGTTCCTGAATCCCGATTAATAAATTTTCAGGAATTTTGCAAGCCGGTTGTTAAAACATTAGTAGTTTGAAATTGACCATGCGTGGGTGCAAAGAGATAGGAGCATTCATACACTGCTGGTGGGACTGCAAATTAGTACAACCTCTGTGGAAAGTAGTATGGAGATACCTCAAAGAACTAAAAGTAGAACTACCATTTGATCCAGCGATCCCCCTAGTGGGTCTTTACCCAGTGGAAAAAAAGACATTCTATAAAAAAGACTCCTGCACCCAAATGTTTATAGCAGCACAATTCACAATTGCAAAGATGTAGAAACAACCCAAGTGCCCATCAATACATGAGTGGATTAATAAAATGTGGTCTATGTATACCATGGAGTTCTACTCAGCCATAAAATAAAATGGTGAACTAATACCTCTTATATTAACCTGGATGGAACCGGAGACCATTTTTCTTAGTGAAGTATCACAAGAATGGAAAAACAAACACCACATATATTGACCACTAAATTAGAATTAATCAAACAACACTTATATGCACATATGGAAATAACAGTCATCAGAATTCAAGCTGGTGGAAAGGGCAAGGAAAGGATGGGTAAATTCACACCTAACGGGTACAATGCACACTATCTGGGGGATGGGCACACTTAAAATTTTGATCAAATGGTATAAAAGCAATTTATGTAACCAAATGTTTATAGCCCTGTAATATTCTGAGATATAAAAACTAAAAAATAAAATAAAATAGAACTTGCATAGATATAAACAAAAACAAACAAACAAACAAATAAAAAAGAAATTGGCCATGGTGGCAGTATTTATAAACAGAAATGGGAAATAATCAAAGTAGGTGCTTTTGGGTTTCTGAGAACATGTTGTTGAACATTTACTAACATATTACTGCCTCGATCTCTATTTATGTTATTGTTTCCATGAATTTTAAGACTATATATATTTTAGACTTCACAAAACATTATTAATATTATGTTGTGCAGTTAGTATTTATATAGGAATGGAATGAGTGGAATCGTAGATCCCTGACAAAACTTCCTAACTATACATTTTTTCAAATTATCATGTTTTCCATACCACAAAGAATTAAAGTACAAGTGAATAATAATTTAATAAGTGGAACTGACATAAGTTATGGGCACAGGCTTTGTATAATTTTTACTTCCTTTCATGTCAGCAACTTGAGTAATATTTTGATGAATGTAAGCTATCTTCTTAGGCATTCCATCCAGTGTTTGTTGTATGAAAGAAAAAAATTAATAAACACATGCTGCATGACTTATTAGGTAATGTTATCTTTGCTACTACTACTATTACTACTAATATAATAAAAATAAGTAGGGGTTTCCTTTTATAATATATCTGAAACATAGTGTGCATTCAAGAAATATTTGTGGAATTGCTGAATGTATAATAACAAGCCACAACCAAGCTCCTACCTCATCTGCATAATCTTCTCTAAAACTGGTAATGTTCCTTTGTTTTATCTTGAAAAGTTTATTCATTGTTCTGCCTCTTCCAGAATGCTTTTCCTGACTTTCCAAGTTCATGTTCAGGTGCCCATTTTTGCTTCTACACCATCCTGGGCTTACTCTAGCATATCACATATGCAATGCATTGTATGTACTTGTTTAATTATTGATTGATCATTTCCACCATTCCATGTGCTCCGTGAAGACAAGGATTATGGCTCTGTTGTCATATAGGAGATACCAAATACGTTCAACTCAAATATATGAATTGTAGATTCTCAAAGGCAGCGACTAATCTCATCTGCCTGTTTTTACTTTGCAATGTGGCAATAGTACTACATTGCTACACAATTTTTCCATTAATATTTCTCATTTGAAATTACCACTCTCCATTAGACTGCGTGATCACAAAAAAAACCTTCTTTTAATATTAACTAGACAAAACAGAAAACTAAGCCTGAGTAAATAGCTGCACAATGATATTTGAAGTATTTTCCATTTTCCATTTTCGCTTTCCAGCCTTTGTTCCTCTCCAACAACACAGGGGACTAAGCCCTTTAAGGATTTCCAAGAAGGGAAAATAGGGTCACAGGGCACCTTAACTGGAGGATTTGAGTGATGATGTTTAGCAAAATGGAAGCAGGAGTAAATCAAATATGATGTCAGAATCCAAGTCAGGAGTCTTGGCTCCCAGCCTCATGGTTGGATAACTTTCTTTCACTTGCTCAGCAGGTGGAATGCCTTGGAAGCAGTTGCACCCTGTGTAATAAGTACCTTGGTCCGTGCCATACCCAAGAAGTGAGAATCTAAGTTTTTCAACTTAATCTAAGTTTTTCAATGTAACTTTTTCTTCCTCAAGTTTTGGGCTCCATCAAACAATTGCTTTAACCAGAATAACATTTTTTTTTTCTTTGTTTTGCCACTCTCACAGCATATTGTGAAAGCTTGGAGACCAGAATTACATATTTGGCAAGGCACAAAGTTTATGGAACTCCTTGGACATGGCCTCCGGCTCAGAACCAAATGCCAACTCCAATTGGTTAGAAGGGTCAATTCTATTTGTAAATGTTTTCGTTCTTAGAAAAGCATACTCTAGGAACAACGAGGAAAAAAAATCTCTTTAATTTGGCTGGAATCAGACTAGTCATGTCATCTGTCCTAAATTTAAATTTGTTGGGGATGAAGAAGAGTTAAGCTCTATTTTTAATGATTACAGGTCATAATTTCCAAAGCCTGACTGCTTTTGGCAACATATTATTGTGTTAAATGGCACATACACAGTTTCAAATCCAAACCATGAGATTTTACTCCCCCTTCCCCTTTTATTTGCTAATCACAGTCTGCTTTTTCTAGATCTTCTCTTTGGCTGTGCTATTAGAGAATACTAATCAAAACTTCCTTAGGGAATATTCTTCCTTGGGTTGGTCACTGAGAAAACATTTTTTTTTTTTTTTACTTATCAGACCACTTTTAGTGAGTGATTGAAACAGGTAGATGGTCTAGATGGAGAACTTAGTCAATTTCTCTTGGCAAAAAGTGGCCAGGACATTGCAGCAAAATGGAGCCTGTGCCTACCAGGGGGAGAAAGGTTTGCTGCCAGATCAAGTTGGAAGAATGTCTGCTCTAAGTCACATGCCACATTATTTATCTAGCTTTACTTCTTTCATTTCTAATATGAGTAAGCACCATTTCTACCATCTCACACACACAATTGTGTGTGTTTATTTTTGCATGCATGGTATATGGATATGGTATTTTTGCATATGGTATATGGATACAATGGAGAATCCATGTATCTTTTTAATTTTGCAACAGTGTGTTTATTCTTACATGATGCCTATTAAGCACAGAAAAAAAATCCAGTGGCAATTCAGGGGTTTTTTTTTTTTTTTTTTTGAGACAGAGTCTCATTCTGTTGCCCAGGCTAGATTGCTGTGGCATCAGCCTAGCTCACAGCAACCTCAGACTCCTGGGCTCAAGCAATCCTTCTGCCTCAGCCTCCCAAGTAGCTGGACTACAGGCATGTGCCACCATGCCTAGCTAATTTTTTTCTATATTTTTAGTTGTCAAGCTAATTTCTTTCTATTTTTTGTAGAGACAGGGTCTTGCTCTTGCTCAGGCTGGTCTGGACTCCTGAGTTCAAATGATCCACCCACCTTAGCCTCCCAGAGTGCTAGGATTACAGGTGTGAGCCACTGTGCCCGGCCTAATTCAGGGATTTTTAAAGGAAGCAGAGAAAAAGCCCCCCTGTTGTCAGCATTTTTTAAACCTATCTACCAGGTGTGCTCCTACCTCCTCATCTCTGAATCATCAGCCCTGAGAGAGGAGGCCTGGGCAAATTTGTCTCCTCTACCTTGTTTCCCTAGTTTTTTCCTTAACCACTATTCTGGAAGGTACAACCCCAGGGTGGATGACTACTAATGGAAGTGGCATCTATTTTATATTCCAACAGAACCTCCCCAAGGCCATCCAACATGGATCCTGATATTGGAGCCACAAGATGACTTGAAATGAGAGATTATTGATATGCAAAGACATTGGTTTAATTTCCCATCCTTGAAAATGAAACTCTATTACACGCATTATAAAAATGGGGCTATAATACTTATATTTTTATAGCTCACTTAAGAAATACCATGGACAGCTTTCTATGCCCTCAAATATAGATCTGTATTGTCAGACTCATTGACTCCATAATATTCCACCATGGTGTAGTTGACCTTTCTTTGGTAACTTAAAAAATAAAGAGAATTTCACTGATAGAGCTCTTTTGTAATAGTTGCTATGATTTCTTTCTGGCCCCAAAGTTGCTACTTCTGTACTTCAGTGTATTCTTCTCTAAGCCTTTAAAAGAAATTTCATGTCTCTTAAGGCTTTTTAGAACACTCTAAGTAAAACTTGAAGCTCATATCAGTTATTAACAAACAGTTGTTGGTGAGATTTAAAGTCCCACAGAGAAGATTAGAAATGAATTTCAGAAAACTTCCCTAACTCTCAAGACCCCGAGAGCTCTTATCTGGCTAACGCTGGGCATTCATTCTCTGGACACACGTGATGTGGCACCACCATTAGTCATGTGATGTCAGAAATAGCCTCTTACCTCAAAATTGTTTGCCAATATTTGAGTACCCTGAAATCTCACTTGCAATAACCTCATTGTCTTCCCTTATATTTTTGATCCCTCGATTATAAAATGCTGTTGCTGTTGGCACCATTTATGCTATGATATAAATGAGTTGCAGAAGCCTTTTTTTTTTTTTTTTCTCATCCTGTCTTGAAAAAAAAGTGTTGTGAGAGGGAATGAGGATATGCATATCGGTTGTCTAATGTAGGACGGTGGCCTGACCGATGTGCTAGGGTAGAGGCAGGGCAAGGGTGGCAGTTCCATGGACTTGGGGTCTGGGACCACTGCAGGGCAGTTTGCCCAATCCTAGTTTTGCCCAGCACAATTTCTGATGAACGTGTAGAAGACTGTGTAAATTTCAGGCCTTTGGAGGGGAGAAGGGGAAATTCTCACACTCCATGGACAGATCTGATAAGGAATGTCGGGAAAATAAACCCTACCAGTTTTACAAACTTGCATTGAGGAGAGGTTCTGTTTATCATTCAACAGACGGTGAAGGAACCACGGGCAAAAATGCCTGAAGATGTTGCTCAGGTACTAATTTACTGTCAGCTGAGCGCCCCCTAGGGGACGGGGATAGCCAGTGGAGGAGATGGTCCAAGCCCCTAGATTTTGCACCCTCTCCACTTTTGGACAGTCTGTGTGGGGCAGTGCCTGATGCTACTTGAGGATTAAAAGAGCCTCAAGGTTCATAATCATTCATAGTGGATCAATAATAATTCCAGCTCTGTTTATATTCGGCGGCTGTAGAATTAAGGTAAGTGGCATACTTTGCAATCTACAAGTTGCCACATAAATATTAGTGATCATTAGTGTTATGACTGCCTGCGATCTTATTTGAAAGCTAATGTAATTTGATTCCCTTTTCGAAAAACCCTAAGAAGAAGGGAAAGAAGCTGTTTTAATTTCCCAAAATGAAAATAGCTTAATTTTGTCTGATTATGGACAATGCCTATATAGAATATTTTAAAGGATAAATGTAACAAAGAAAAGCGAATACATGTTTAAAATTTTGGAACCTATCATTAAATAGCCCTCCAAAAAGGTTTGCTCAATAAGTATACTTACCAGAAGTGCGTGAGAACAGCTTAATACTTGCACACTTACAAATGCTGGGTTTTGTCCATCTTTTTAATCATAGCCAATCTGTTGTTTTATTTGCATTTCTTTGATTACTAGTGAGGCAGAACATCTGTTCATATATTTACTGGCCTTATTTCTTTTTGAATTGTTTATTTACATCCTTGACCCATTTTTCTTTCTCTTTTGTGCTGATTTATAAGAACTTGCTGCACTATGGATATTTACCCTTTTCCTGGCACATAATTTACAAACCTTTTCCTCCAGGTCTTGTTTGTCTTTTACCTTTGATTGCAATGTGTCTGCTATTTAAAAAACTTTCTGGGTCATGTAAGCACATTAATATTTTCATGTATGATTTCTGACATTAGCATGATGCATAGAAAAACTTTATTTAAAAGTGTAAAATTATTCATCCCTATTTTCTCTGAAAATAGCATTTATTGAATGTCTACATGTGTCAGGAGCTGTGTTTGGCTCACTGCATGTATAATTTTATTCAATTTTTTTTACCACGGTCTTATGAGTTGGTTATTACCATCATCTCCATTTTGGAAATGAAAAAAATTGCAGGTCAGAAAACAAGATTAATTCATGGTCACCTGGCTGAGAAGTGGGAGACCCATGATTGGAGGTCAGGTCTCTAATTTAATATCATAGAACTTTTCAAGGATTTCATATTGCAGAGATTATACTGCCTACACATACTTAATGTGAATAAATTCATATACTAGAGTCAGTTTTTTGCCAGTACTTTTCACAGAAAAAAATACACCCACTCCTGAAAATAATTACTTTAATAGGTTTATGCAGGCCAGATAATTTAAAAATAGGCAATATGGCTGAGAATACAAGGACTAGTTTATAGAGCAAAATTTATTAATTTTCATAATGTGGACGGATAGCATATTTTGGTTATGCAAATCTTCTAGTTAAAATGCAGGGCACTATTACCATAAGCCATGGATAAACCTTCTGAGGTCCTTTGTAGGCAGAAACCATATACTCCTCTAATAATCAGGAAAAATGAATAAATATTATGTCTTCTTATGCAATAGCCACTTACTAGGGGCAACATTTTATTTTTACCCTCTTTATACATTTCAGGTGTTAATTTATCACAGTCAAGCCTTGGTTTTATACCTGTTCCCTTTCAATTCAAGTCCTGTTTGATACTAGACCTAATTGTTTTCTTTGACTTGTTTGTCAGATTATACATTAGTGGACCACTTCTAGCAAAATCAAACTAGTAAACTATAAGGTGTTTTGTAAACAAGCTAGCCAGGCTCTTGCTAAGATGAGAACTGATTGGCAAATTTTTAAAAATACAAAGTATGAAAGTATGATGAAGATAATTGCTGTTGATATGAGTTTTTCCTACTGATACTTTGAGTTTTGGCTACTTTCAGAGAATTTGTAGAGGAAATGAGATGTTTTCAAATGACATGGAAGAAGAGTTATTAACATTCCTTTGAAAATTTCATATCACAGAGAAAATAGTGCTTCTCTTTGATTGATAATTCAGTAGTTTAGGATAATTTCCAATACTTTAAAGCCAAGAAAAGAATACATTGGGTAATAAGGCAATGGGAGATAGTTCTAAATAGTGTTGCAGAAATAATTTTATTTTAATTTGCTTAAGAAATATAGTATATGTAACAAATAATATCCAAGGAGCATTTTATGATTCTTTTTTGACTGGGGCTGGGGTTAAAAAAAGAGATAATTTTATAAATTTGGGTTGATGATCTAAAAGAGATAATTTATAAGATATGAAGAGGAAACTTTGCAGGCTAAGTATCTATCAAGCAAGGGAATAAAGTGAAGGCAATATACACAAAGTGAGTCCAACCTTTGTTTTCTTCAAAAACGTTTCTTAGATATCAAAAAGCTAGACAAATTCCTTGGAATAAGCCATTTTTTTTCTCTTGCTTCTCCTTAGAAATGAGAGAGAGAGAGAAAGAGAGAGAGAGAGAGACTTTGACTACTGAGTAATAAATCAGGTTTTTTTCGGGGATAGTTTGTACTTAATGGCAAGAGAGTTACGCAGAATTGGAGAAGACTATTATGATGTGAATAATTTCATTGATAATGGTTGCATTTACTAACATGGGAAATAGAAAGAATGCCTGGCCCGAATGGTCAGACTGACTGGGAAGAGCTTGGGAGAGAGGCCGGGGCCCTTAATCTGGGCCTGGAGACCAGCCTATCAGAACACACTCCACTCTGGATCCTGAAAGCCAGCTCCAGGCCTGTTTTGGGAGAACAAAACAAACAAGTGAAGCCCTGTGCAACTGAAGTTCCAGTGAGGAGTGGCAGACAATCAGCAGACAACCCAGAGCACAATCAAGCACATGGGGAACAAAACCAGGTAACAGGATAGAGCGGTGGTGGGAGGGAAGGGTCGTTTGACAGGGTGGCCAGAACGATTTCACCGATAGTGACATTTCAGCAGACCCTAGAACCATGTTGTCCAGCAGTAGCCACTAGCTATGTGGCTGTTTAAATTCAAAATAATTAAAACTGAATAAAATTAGAGCTCCATTTCCTCAGTCACACTAAGCACATTTAAATGCTCACTTGGGCTAGTGGCTACTGCTTTGGACAGCAAGAAAGAAACATTCCTGTTATCACAGAGTCCTATTCCAGAGCTGCCGGGACATGAAGGCACCCATCAGGTCAGGAGAGGCCAGGTCAGTGTCTGGTGGCTCACAGAGCTGAAGCTAATAAGTTAAATGTGGCAGAGAATGGGAACAGCACAAGTTGAACCTGCCAGAATTTGCTCAGCAGAGACAATGGTGGAAAAGAAGGTTTTGGAAAGGTTTAATGGTGTCTTCAAGGGTTATTTGGGCCGTGCTAACCTGGGGCGCCTGTTGTACTGCACTGGCATGTCTGGAGGGGCCAGAGAAAACATTTAGGGGCTACAGGCACAGAGGCAGGTAACCACGGACTACCTGAAGTCCCAGAAAAAGCTGGAGGTTTAACTAGATGAGGCTCTAGAATTTTCTGGCATGAACCTATGGCATACAAGAGGAAAAGTGCTCCCTTTCTGGCACCTTCCTGCAATGGCTCATGCCTTTTGTCTGTCATGAGTCCTTCCTCACCCAACGAGGCTCAATTCTCTTCTCCCAATGTCCCCCTTTTGTAAATCTAGACATGACAAGCACACACACAGAACATGGGCTTAAATCAGATGACACTGGCTTCAGCTGTTGGTTCTACTTCAAGCAAGTTTTTTAACCTCAGAGTGAATCTGGTTCCTTAAAAAGGCCTAAGAAATTCAGAATGTACTGATTTTTAAAAAAGAGAATATGACTCCAACCTATCAAGGAAAAAAAAACATCAAATAGTACCAATTGAGGGACCAGCTACAAAATACCTGACCAAGACGCCTCAAAACAGTCACGATCATCAAAACAAGGAAAATCTTAGAAACTGCCACAACCAAAAGGAGCCTAAGGAAACACAAAGACTAATTGTCATGTGGGATCCTGGAACAAAAGACATGAAGTAAAAACCAATTTTAAAAAATCCCAATGGAGCATGAACTTTAGTTAATAATAATGTATCAATATTGGTTCATTAATTGTGACAAAAACACCATACCTGGCGTAAGATGTTCATAATAAATTAAATGTAGGATATATATATATATATAAAAAGAAAGAAACAATACCTTGAGAGAAGTAGAAATATGTAGGAGTTTGTGAAATATGTCTGGAGTTTGTGAAAGGGATTGGGTTTGGAGAAACAGATTCAGGAGTCAGAATTTGTCTACATATTTAGTCAACATATATCTATGGAGTACCTACTACATGCTTGGCACATTTTAGGGAGCAATATTCTCCTTTCACTGTAGCTTTAGCCTGCAGATAATTGGACTAATTGGGGGAGTGCTAGGAAGAGGAGGGTGCTTTGTTTCTTTTCACTATCCCTTCATTCACTCCTTGCCATGGGGGAGAGAAAATGTTCATTACTAGCTCAGAACTTGAAATTAATGGGTCACATTTTACTGTGGACAGGGACACTGTATTAATGGTGATCATCATTAATGGCATGCCCTTCCTCTTTCTCTCGATTTCTGGACTTATGCTGCTAGCAGGTTAGAATGTCAAGGGCTTTCCCCTGTGTGAAGCGTAGCCATTCTGTTTCTCTGCTCTGTCTCCACCCCCCACCCCCCCCCCCCCCCCCCCCCCCCGGCCCCTCGGTGGTCAGACTGGCCTGGCCAGCTTGAGACTGCAAAGCAAGGTCAGTGCAGAGCAAAGCTTCGGAGTGAAGCTTGTTCTTTTGCTGGCTGTTTCTCTGTTCTCGCATCTGGGCTGGCAAGGCAGACCTCTGACTCTCGTCAATGTAGGTAGCTGTGTAAGTGAACTTGGGGTTGCCTCGCAGTGCTGGCTTTGGTCGCTCACCTACTGCAGGCATAACTGAGTTTCAGGCCAAGACCGGGAAGCAGGAGGTCCCACTGTGATCTTGAGTATAAGCTGTTTTTTCCATTCCAGCTTCTACCAGAGCTCTGCTCTGCTAATTCCGTTAATAAACAGTGTGTTTTATTTGGCTAGTGGGCCTTGTGTGCATGCTCCCTTGGTCATGGCCTTGAAGGAGAGCAGGAGAGAGTGGCACTTCCAACCTCCAAAAAACACTTATATAGGGCACCTGAAGTCTTGGAAGTAAATATGCTATCCCAAAGAGAGTGTGGAAAATGAGAAAAGAGGAAAAAGGATGACAGAATCCTTAGGAAAAACCCCAATATCCAAGAGACACGTACTGTGTTATGTAACTCCACTGTGAAAGGAGAGTTAGGACAGAAAGTCAGATGGAAATGTGCTATGACTGTGTGGACATTGACACCTAAAGGTTTTATTATTCACCTTTTATACCTTTAAAAAATCATTTTAAGAAAACTAAGTACCACATGTACTCACCATCAAATTTGTATTAACTGATAAACACCTAAGTGTACATATAGGAATAACATTCATCGGGCATCGGGCAGATGGGAGGGGGGAGGAGGGGATGGGTATGTACACACATAATGAGTGTGATGTGCATCATCTGGGGGACGGTCACGCTTGAAGCTCTGACTCAGGGAGGGGGGAAGAGGGTGCAATATACAATATATATTGCAAGGGTGATATACATAACCTAAACATTTATACCCCCATAATATGCTGAAATAAAAATTAAAAAAATCATTTTAAGAATGAGCAGTAGCTACTTTTATAATATTACTAATGATAGAAGAAGTCAGATGGAGAAA
>VSMD01117922.1:0-28132 GCA_008750895.1 Mirza zaza | reverse complement strand
CAACATCTATACTTGGGGGTTGGCTTTATCAAGCTCTTCAGTGGCAGGCCCTGAGGAGGCACAACCAGAGGAAAGATCTTCGCCACTAGAGAAGCATTCCTAGGTATTCCTCTTGGTGCACTCCTGCATTCTGATACAGCTTGGTAATGATGGGGTTGCAGACTTTCCCCAGCCCTTTCTGCTGATGT
Source organism: Mirza zaza (assembly GCA_008750895.1). Lineage (NCBI taxonomy): Eukaryota > Metazoa > Chordata > Mammalia > Primates > Cheirogaleidae > Mirza > Mirza zaza. Next base: position 27,944 of record VSMD01117922.1, on the reverse strand, counting down.
TCAAATTCTTCCTTTTCTGCTGTCCAGTTCTTATGGAGCAAGTAGATGATTTCATTTCACTTGTCAAGAATCTTCTCTTTGTCCTCATCATTGACCTTGCCTTTGAAATTTCTTATTTTCAACAGTTGTTTTCATATTGAATGCATAGGGTTCAAGTGAAATCTTGGATTACACCTGGTTCCTCTACTTCTCAACTTTAAACTTTATACTTCTCAGCTTCCTGGACCCTTGTCATTAGTGATGTTAATCCTGTACTCTTTTCCCATACTCTTAGCCACAGCAGTGATGTTAAGGATTCCATTGGCATCAATATTGAAAGTGACTTCAATCTGAGGAACACCACGCGGCGCAGGAGGTATGTCTGTGAGCTCGAACTTGTCAAGCAGGTTGTTATTTTTGGTCATGGCACACTCACCTTCATAAACCTAAATGATCATGCCAATCTGGTTGTCAGAGTAGGTAGTAAAGGTTTCTGTCTGCTTGATAGGAATGATAGTATTGTGCTTAATGAAGACAGTCATAACTCCACCAGCAGTTTCAATACCAAAGGAAAGTGGAATGATATCCAAGAGCAGCAAATCTCTAACATTTTTAGATGTATCTCCAGATAGGATGGCCGTGAGGGCAGCTGCACAATAAGCAACAGGCTTGACAGGGTTGGTGAGCTTATTCAGTTATTTTCCACTTATAAAGTTTTGTAGAAGTTCATGTATCTTGAGGATATGGGTAGAATCACCAACCAGGACAATATCATGGTTCTGTGACTTATCTACTTGGTCTCTTGAAGGGCTTTCTCTGTGGGGCATAGTGTGTCACAGAACAGATCAGCATTCAATTGTATCCTGTAGAGAATAGATTTGAAGTCAATTTCCTCCTGTAGAGAATAGATTTGAATACTGGCCTGGGTGCTGGAAGAGAGAGTATACTATGCACATTCACAAGCAGTGTGGACACAAGGTGTTAGACAACTCCCTTGTTCTTGCTGATGTCCTTATGCTGGTACTTGAATTCAGCAATAAAATGATTGACTATTTGATTGTCAAAGTTTTCTCCATCTAAGTGGGTATCTCCAGCTGTAGCTGGGACCTCAAAGATTTCATCTTCAAAAGTGAGGACTGACACATCAAAAGTGCCACCTCCTAGGTCAAATATCAGCACATTTCTTTCAGCTCCAGCCTTTTTTGTCTAGTCATAAGCAATAGCAGAAGCAGTTGGCTCATTGATGATCCTATATATGTTGAGACTAGCAAATGGGTTCAGCATCTTTAGTAGCCTGATGCTGAGAATCATTAAAGTAAGCTGGTACTGTGTCCACAGCATTGGTGAGATTCTTCCAAATATAAGTTTCTGTGATGGCCTTCCTCTTTGTCAGAACCATAGATTACACCTACTCTTGATAGAAACCTTTTGTCTCTCCCTTGTATTCTACTTGGACCTTGGGCCTGCTAGCATCGCTCATGAGCACGAGGGGCCAATGCTTTGTGTCAGACTGGACAACATCATCAAATCTGTATCCTGTCAGATGTTTGGCATCAAATACCATGTTGGTAGGGTTCCATGCAACTTGATTCTTTGCAGCATCACCAATCAATCATTTGGTATCAGTAAAGGCAACATTCACTAGCTTGAGGGGTTCAGTTTCCCTGATCACTGGCAATCATCTCTACTTTTCCATGCTAGAAGATAGTCACACAAGACTAAGTGGTGCCAATAATTAATATCACTGCATGTCCCTTAAACATGGTTGTTTGCATGTAGGTGCAGATGGGCTTACACATGAATCCCAGAAGCTGCTGCTGTGTTTGAGACCCAAATTGTCCATTTAACATGTTTGGATCCTGGTTGATACTGAGTTTTTGAAACCTTGGAAAGCAAAACTGTAATGGGGGGACTACTGTATAATGTAAATAATTGTATGATGTTTTTCTCTTATTCTGACACCTTAGTGTTCTCTAGTTCAGTTAATCATCACAGAGTATTTGCTGCTTTGTCCGAATGTCCTTTCCAGCCCATTTTGCTGAGAATATTTTACTTATATTTAAAGGTTTGGATTATGCCTTTCCAAGCAAATTGTCTTGGGCCATTTCCAGCCTCTACCCCAAGCTAAGTTAGGCACTCTTAACTCTGCCCTCCCAGTTTACTTAATACACAATATAGACATCACAATGAATTGTAATTGTTATCACAAAATATGACTCCCTTCCGTGTTCTTCATTAGTATGTCCCCACAGCCTAACATAGTACTCTGCACATGGTAGATTCTCAATAAATGTGGGTTTGATAAATGGATGATGTTAAAGAAAAACACACACATTACATCAGTGCAGTGTGGTTGGTTCAGTAGCATCATATGACCATATACGTAAAACACCATGCACAAAACCAAATGTATAAGCACTGCTCCCAAATTATTGTTTGATCATTGCATAACACCTGCATAAGCTTAAATATTCTGAATACTGTAGGAACTCAATAAATAATTGGAAAAATGATGAAAAGGTGATGTTATCAAATTGACTACTTATTCTAAACCTAATCTTTTTGAGAAAAATATATTCTCATCAAAGTAAATATCATTGGCATATTTAAAATCCAAAGATAAAAAGTGTATTCAGTGTTATTATATCATATGTTATTAGGATATAAATACTCCTGCTTGCATGGTGTGCCATAGAAATTGGGAAGAAAGTTCACATTTACACATCAATGTGAAAGTCACCAAAAGGAGCAATTAAAGGAGAAAAGCTTTACTAATCTTAAGAGGAAAAAGAGAAATTCTTTGAATCCATGTTGTTTGGTAAAAGTCTATACTTGGATGAATAAAAATGGAATGCAGTTTGTTCTTAAATATACTTATTATTAAAAAAATCTTAAAGTTTGGCCCAACTGCCACCTTATCTTTAAGCAGCCTGGAACATAGCTCGTAACAAAAATTAAAAGACAATTTTTCTGTTTTACAAAAAGCAGACAATCTTTGACATTGGCTTGTCAGAGGTCCCAAATTCATGGCCAGCAAACCATAGGACATATGAACATATATATATTTGCTCTTTGTTATGTCAAATAGTTCAAAAGAGTCTTGAACATAGGCAGATGGTAACCCAACCAGCCAAGCACCTCTTGCCTTGTAACATGTTACTTCATCTGCCAGTCCCTGACCTGGCTTTCAGTCTGTGACCACAGCCTTAAAGTCTACTTCTGCTTCATATTTTTTTTAAGTTGTCAAATAATAGATATGTTCTATTTTTTTTTTGTTTTGCCTGTACCAGACTTCTAAATATTGTGTACCAGACAGTTGTATATAACAGAAGCATGGATACTCTTCTCTTCATATTCCACTTCAGTTTTTATAGATTTATGTACCCTTTCTATGCAGATGGCTCCAAATGCATTTCTCAATACAAGTCCTCTCTTGATCTCTGGATCCACACACTCTGCTTCATACCTGTGTCTCTTTTCAAAACCTTTTAGGCATCTGGAATATATTAATAGTATGTCTAAAACTGAACTTTGAATTTCCTCTTCCTTGATTCTCCATTACCTCCAGGGTTCTTCCTATCCATAAAGGTTAATTCCATCTCCCAATGTGCTCATGCCAAAATCCTGGGAGTTATCTCATCTCACTCTCCTTAACCCTTTATATCTAATTCACTTACTCTTATTGATTCCACTCCCAATTAGGAGATAAGTTCATCCATTTTTTAAAAATCTCCATCACTAGATTTTTATCCTTGCTACCATGTCTCTTCTAAGAAATTTGTAGCTACAAAGCTAGTTACCTTGCTTTTACTCCAGGCCAATTTCCACATGGCAATGAGAAAGACCCTTTTTAAAATCCAGATTGAACTCTTTCCTGCTTAAAACATTGAAATGGCTTCCCAGGGGAGTTAGAAAAAATTCAAAACCATTCTGGGTACTTCTGGTCTGGGTCTGCCAACCTCATCATTATTAATCTCCTTCTGTTTTCTCTCTTGGAATATAAACTCTAACTCTATTAATATGTCTCAGATCTTAGAAGGCTTTATACTCTTTCCTGCCACAAGACCTTCATGGATGCTCTTTTGTTTAGAATATTCTTTCTCAATACTTCACCTAGTGAACTCTTACTCATCCACCAGACTGTACTTTATACCTGTTATTATACTATGTGTATCTCTGTCTAGCAGTATCTATATCTATATCTATCTATGTATATATAGAAATATACCCTTCATTTATGGGATTGTTGAGGTCTGTCATCACCCATATACTCCCTTGTGTGCAGACCTCCTTCCTGCCTCAGTACAAGAGAGTCAATTCCACAGGAAAAAAATTAGACTGCCTCTATTTTGTTCATCATGGTATATTTGATGTTTGGCATCATACCTGGCATGTAATAAACATTTAAATATGGTTATTGAATAAATGGCTAAAATCAATTTTGGAAAAAGAAATGTTTAGTGGAAACTGGTTGGAAATTCATTTTATATAAAAGAATTTTGGAATATATTACAATGAAATGATTTCTCCCTATAATATACTACATTTGCCTGTATGTATTACATGTATATCACATCTTCCTCTTGACAGATAAGAAATTGTGGTGTGGAAAGATTGTTACTTGTCCAAGGTGACAGAAAATGTGAAAGAACATCAAGAAAATCACTCACTGAAATTTTAAAAAAATAGTGAGGAAGCAAATAAAACAGAAATTAACCTGAAAATTATGAATATTTATATTTATTTATAAACTATAATGAAGATATGGTCAGATATGTAAGCTGAATATAACTGAATTCTGAAGAGAGAAGGTGCTAACAGTGTATTTCTAAATGTGTTATCATTCAGTCACTCTGAGGTTTACCAGTATGTGACCATATTCACATGAAGTCCTTTGTTTTGCAGATACATTGGAAAGAAACATTTGCATTCTTTTAATATAACTTTAGCAACTTAAGTAAAACTTTAAAAACACTTCACATATTTTTCCCTGTTGGTCTTGAATTCGTACATTAATGAAAAGTATTCTTTACATAGGTTTTCTCCACATTTCTTGTTTGAATAAATCAGAGAAAATAGGATTTAACTAAGGTCTATCTCAATGCTAAAAAGAATTGGCTCAAAGTTTTTGAATAAATTTTATAGGGCTCAAATTCCATTCAGGAAGAAAAAAAGAGACTTTTTGACTTAATTATAGAACAATTACTTGCTAACATTTATTTCAATTCCATTTTAAACAGTTTGTTTAAAAACACAGCCAAAACATTCTGACTACATCTCAAGATTAGAACAAGAAATTCTTCTACAGAAAACATAGATATTTCCAAACTAGGAATTGTTTGCTCTTTGAAGTGTTTATAAATGCTTTGTTGGCAAATGTTGAACTTATCATAAACATTCCTGAATAATGCAGTGTCAAGACTATATTTGAGCTATTTGTGTTATTATAAATGTTACATTTTTACTTTGCATCTATTACAATGAGAAAGCCAAGATCTGAGAATTCCCTTGCCTGAGAACTTTCTATAAGAAAAACAGCAGAAACTACTTATAAACAAATTTTCTCCACACACCCTGTAGATACTAAACTTGCTAAATAAAGTAAGCTGGGGTCTCAGAATAGGAGGTGATAGAAAAAGAAACGCTTTCGGAAATACTGAGAAAATTTAAAAAGAGAAATATTTTCTCCCAATGTGTAGGCAGAGTATAAGACATCTAGTGGTCTGTAATTGTGGAGACACACTCCCCAGTTGTCACTGGTCACAGGCAATTGACCAAAGCCTCAGAAAAGAATGGCTGCATGGTGTACATAGAGAGGTTATCCCCAGTCTGGAGCTCCCAGCTTTGTCAAAAATCTGCACAGACCAAGAACGGTATAGAAACTGCCAAACGATGAACATGAGGAGAAAAATGGGGTGAGAGACTCTCAGTGTAGGCATTGCTTTAGATCTTGAAGTTGAAGGTAAAAAATAACAGAAAATGGTTATATATTATTATTATTATTATTATTGATACAGGGTCTTGTGCTGTCACCTGGGCTAGCGTGCAGTGGCATCGTCATAGCTCACAGCAACCTCAAACTCCCAGGCTCGAGCAACCCTCCTGCCTCAGCCTCCTAAGCAGCTGGGACAACAGGCACGTGCCACCATGCCAGACTGATTTTTCTCTTTTTTGTAGAGTTGGGCTCTTTCTCTTTCTCAGGCTGGTCTCAAACTTCTGGCCTCAAACAATCCTCCTGCCTTGGCCTCCAGGAGTGCTAGGATTACATGTGTGAGCCACCATACCTGTCCTATATTTCAATTAATATATCATGGCTTACAATTTTTAAGAAAACTTAATGTTACATTTTATGGACTAAGTGTGTCTTCCCAAAATTCTCATGTTGAAACCTAATTCTCAATATAATGGTATTTGGATCTGGGGTCTTTGGGAAATGATCAGATCATAAGAGTGGAGCCCACATGAATGGGGTTAGCGACCTTATAAAAGAGACCCCAGAAAGGTCCTTTGTGCCCTCCACCATGAAAAGACAAATGAGAAGAGAGCTGTCTATAAACCCAGAAGTGGGCCCTTACGGGATACTGAATCCACCACTGCCTTGATCTTAGACTTTGCAGATGCTGGAAGTATGAGAAATAAATTTCTGTTGTTTACAAACCACCCAGTCTATGCCATTTTTATTATAGCACCCCAAATGGACTCAGACACTACCAACCTTGACTATCTAACTACAATGAAGTACTATTTTGATATCATTATGCATATCGTACATAAGTAATACTATTTGGAAGGTAAGACACAAAAATGCTGGTCAGAAAATAAGACTAGGTAGGGACCATGCAGCTGCAGGATAAGTACTCTGGATAATTAATTTGTACTAATTTTATTAATTAAAATAGATGATATCACCCAACCTTGAATCCATGCAGCTCACAGGTAGAGCTTTACAAAATCAGTTTATTAGTGAACATGAAAAATAATAAGTCAAATATGCCCAAAATATCATCATATTTTATGGTTTTAAAAATCCTATATCCTAAAAGCATTGAACTAACTGATAACACTCCTTGAACCTCTGCAAATTGACTTTTTTAAGGTGTTTCTTCTATATATATTTTATTGAGAAAGATCTCATTTAGGAGCAAGACACACAGGCATTCAATCAATACATATTGAAAGAATAAGTGAATTGTACTGGTAATAAATTATTGTTGTAAATTATTCACACACTTTCTAAATACTTAGGAAAAATATAAAACTTTCTCTTCCTCCTTCGTAAGAGAAAGCACAGTCAAGTTAGTGTGTCCATTTTTCTGGTTCTTTCCATGATTTGCACAAAGACATACATGTTCATGTGTACATATTTTTATCTAAATGAGTCACAGTACATATTTTTCTGTAACTTGCTATTATGGGTTCAATTGAGATCCCAAAAAGATACGTTGAAGTCCTAACCTACAGTACCTGTGAATGTCAGCTTACTTGGAAATATAATCTTTATAGATGAGATCAAGTTACTCTTAGCTTATTAGTGTGGACCTTAATCCAATCAAACTGGTGAAGAGTCACAGGCACCGAGATGCACAGGGAGAATGTCATGTGATGATGGAAGCAGAGATTGGAGTGATACATATATCGTGTTTCCCCCAAAATAAGACAAGGTCTTATATTTATTTTTCCTCGAGAAGACACCCTAGGACTTATTTTCAGGGGACGTGTTATTTCCCCTCAAAGCCTCAGCTTGCAGCACGCACAGGATGGCCGGGACCTGACACGGGGAGCCGACCTTGTTGGTGGGGCTGCCCGCACCTTTCCGGTCACCTCTGGGATGGTAGCTGTCATCATGGAGCAGATGAGAAGGGCTGCTCATTTTCTTTATTGCTCTGGGACGAAATGCATGGGTTGTGCAGATATGCTGCATAGCCACACCCATCACTAGGTCTTATTTTCGGGGTAGGGCTTATATTGGGCAAATGCTTAGAAATCCTGCTAGGGCTTATTTTATGGGTAGGTCTTATTTTCGGGGAAACACGGTACAAGCCGAGAAATGCCAACTATTGCTGGAGCTACTAGAAGTTAGGAAAAGACAAAGAGGGATCTCTAACAGAGGCTTCGGAGGGAATATGGCCTGCCAGGATATTGATTTTGACTTCTAGCCTTCAGAACTGTGAGTTATTTCCTGTTTGTTGTAGGTTACTTAGTTGTGGTAATTTGTTATAGCAGTCCTAAGAGACTAATATGCTTGCATTTTCATTAACAATACATTTTGGACATTATTCCTAGTTTGCATGACAGTGTACATAGGTCTTAACTATTTCTTGTACAATTATACTTACTCAAAAACGCTTTTAATACAGTTTTGTTGTTGTTGTTCAAAGCTAGGGAATGGAAAGCACTTTTTGAGATTTCTTTGTAAGCATATTTTATGGTTTTAAAGAAGCATGCTTTGCCAATGGTGAATGTACTTTAACATCAAACATTGCAAACATATATCAAAATTCCAAAGTTCCATAAACATATGGAATATAGAAACATATGAACATAGCCAAATATGTGCTCCCAGACTTTCATTTCAATAATGTTGTGAACTTTCCTATTGTGCCTGAACTTTAAAACATCGCATTGAATCAGCCTATCACCAGTAAATTATTTGTGGACAGTAATAATTTTGTCTCTCTCTCTTTCTTTCTTTTTTTTTTTTACTTTAATTTTTCCTTCATGTGTAATAAAGGTCGTAAGGATACTACTGAGTGAATTTCCATAAACTTAAGTCAGCTACAGCCATATACAAAGAAGATAGATCAAAAAGGCAAACGTTACCAGCATCCTGGACCGTTCTCTTCCTCCCCACTTGTCATTACCAACACCAGTCCAAAATTTTGTGTGTTTTCTGTCATAACCAAAAAATGTTTGGTGATTAAGTTTCATCTGAGCATCAATGTTTCTAAGTGTTCTAATTACTGATTAATTGGTCCTCCTGGGCCCACTCAATTATCCCACTCATTCCCTGCCCTTTGCTGCTTCCCACTCTGTGCTCCAGCCACACCAAGGCCACTATAATCCCAGAATCCTTCTTTTCATTCCTTTGCCCCTAAACCATTGCACATGCCATCTGTTCCTTAAAGACCTTTCCCCAATTTCAATCCATCCCATCCAATTCTCTCCTTTTTGCCTCTCTGATATTTGTCCATATTTAACCATCTTATGTCCAGAAAGTTAGCCCTGGTCTCTTTATATTTTTGTTTTTTTTCTTTTTTTAATTTCCATATATTTAGGGGGCACAAGTGCAATTTTGTTACATGGGTATCTGTATAGAAGTGAGATCTCGGCTTTTAGTTGTACCCATCACCAAAATAATGCACATTGTGCTCAATGGGTAATTTTGTATTCCTCACCACCCTTCCACTCTCCCACTTTTGGAGCCTCCAGTGTCTATTATTGTTCCTCTGTGTATGACCATGCACCCAGAGTTTAGCTCCCACTAATAAGTGATAACATGCTATACTTGGTTTTCCATTCCTAACTTACTTCACTTAGGATAATGGCCTCCAGTTCTATACAAGTTGCTGCAAAAGACATTATTTCATTCTTTTTTATAACTGAGTACTATTCCAAGGCATGTGTGTATGTATGTATGTGTGTGTGTGTGTGTGTGTGTGTATATATATATATATATATGTATATCTCACATTTTCTTTATCCATTCATGAGTAGGAAGACATTTAGGTTGGTTTCATATCTTTGCCACTGTGAATTGTGCTGCGATAAACATTTAGGTACAGGTGTCATTTTAGTAAAATGACTTATTTTCCTTTGGGTAGATACCCAGCAGTAGGATTGCTTGATTAAATGGTAGGTCTACTTTTAGTTCTTTGAGAAATCACCAAACTATTTTCCACAAGGGATGTATTAATTTGCATTTCCACCAACAGAGTATGAGTGTTCTCTTTTCACTGCATCTGCAAAAACATCTATTTTTTTTTTTTTTTTGACTTTTTAGTAATGGCCATTTTTACTTGAGTAAGATGTTATTTCATTGTGGTATTAATTTACATTTCCCTGGTGATTAGTAATATTGATCATTTTTTCATATCTTTGTTGGCCATTTGTATATCTTCTTTTGAGAAATGTTTGTTCATGTTTTTGCCCACTTTTTAATGGGGTTACTTCATTTTTTTATTGCTTAGTTGTTTGAGTCTGGATATTAGACCTTCATCAAATGCATAGTTTGTGAATATTTTCTCCTATTCTATAGGTTAACTATTTACTCTGCTGATTATTTCTTTTGCTATACTTACCTGGCAGGAGACATACCATGATCACAAAGGTGGTTTTCTCAGGGAGAGGCTTATACATTGTACTCTGGATGTGCTGACCCCAGCAATTTCCCCAAATGTGGGAAACTTGATTATGTAATTTGTGGTAGTGGGTGACTGTACTCTCTCTCCCCTGATATTTTTAATAAAATAAAAAAGATTAAAAAGATAAAAGATTATTTCTTTTGCTGTGCAGAATGTTTTACATTTAATTAAATTCCATTTGTTTATTTTTGTATTTGTTGCATTTGCTTTTGGGATCTTACTTATAAATTGTTTGCCTAGGCCAATTTCCAGAAGAATTTTTCACAGGTTTTCTCCTAGAATTTTTATGACTTCAATACTTACATTTAAGTCTTTAGTCTTTAATTCATCTTGAGTTAATTATTGTGTATGGTGAAAGATAGGTATCCAGTTTCCTTCTTCTGCATATGGCTATCCAGTTTTCCCAGCATCATTTGTTAAATAGGGTATCCTCTTCTCAGTGTACATTTTTGTCTGCTTTGTCAAAGGTCAACTGGTTGTGGGTATATAGCTTTATTTCTGGATTCTTTATTCTGCTCCATTGATCTGTGTGTCTATTTTTATACCGCTACCATGCTGTTTGGTTACTATAGCTTTGTAGTATAATTTGAAGTCAGGTAATGTGATGCCTCCAGTTTTATTTTGTTTTGTTTTGTTTTCCCCCATTGGGAATGCTTTGCTTTTGCTATTTGGGCTATTTATTGGTTCCATATGAATTTTAGAATTATTTTTTATAATACTGTGAAAAATGATGTTAGTATTTTGATAGGAATTGTGTTAAGTCTGTAGATTGCTTTGGGCAGTATGGCTATTTAAAAAATATTGGTTCTTCCAATCCACAAGGATGGGATATTTGTCCATTTGTGTGTGTCATCTATGATTTCATTCATCAGTGTTTTGTAATTTTCCTTGTACAGATCTTTTACCTTCCTGGTTAACTATATTCCAGGCAAGAGAAATAAATAAAGGGCATCTAAATTGGAAGAGAAGTCAAATTATCTGCTTGCTGACGATATTATCTTACACCTAGAAAACCTTAAAGACTCCTCCAAAATACTCTTAGATTTGATAAATGAATTCAGTAAAATCTCAGATTATAAAATCAATGTAAAATATCAGTTATATTCCTGAGCTCTGGTCTCTTTCTCCTCTTTCCCCATTGCTTTATCAGGTGCTCCTTTTATGTTCTTCCTGAGCACATTTTTCTTTGCCAGTGTTGTAGCACTCACAACACTTTAAGAAAACTATCTTTCTCCTTCTGTTGGATGTGAATTCCCCCCAAAGCCTACCAGAATAACTTGTTGGTCAAGCAAAGCCATAGTTATTGGCATAAGGGAGAGTTTCACCTTAGAGAGTCTTACATGTATCTCAGGAGCAGATACTTATAGGGTTTTAGAATCTGGGCCCAAGTAGTTTCAGATGAGTCTTTCAAGACAAGGAACAAATTTGGCTTGGAAAAAATGTGTTATATAATAGTAAGCAGCTAATATTGATGAGCATAGAGAGGTGAGAGTCTTGTCACTAGTCTTAATATGAAAGCAGTTGTTTGATAAGTGACATTTTTGCCCAATTGGACATCCTATGATCTCAAAAATGCAGGCTATATACCCCAAAGAATAATCTCTTGATCAAATAAATTGAGTTTCGGAATTTCTTGAAGCAAACAACAAAGTTATGTATTGCCTAGCAGTTAGTGCTATCTTTCCAGGAAACAATTTTCTGGAAAAATACTCGTCATGTTAACATAGGTGTTGGTTTTCAGTGCCAACACTCCAGTTTTATAGAGGGCAGTAGTTTCAGTTTTCTTTTCTTCACTTTTCGATCTCATGGTTAGCTCCTTGAAGGCAGTGTTGTATCATGTTCACTATGGCACATGGTTTAAATTCACTATTTATATGAATAAATTAATAAATATTACAAGCAGTAACGCTCTAAGGGAGTAGAGTTTGAAGTTAGTGGAGGCTCCTGTGAGCTACAAATTAACCTGAGAACATTTACTGAGGACCACTGTTAATAACTGATTCCTCCCTGTTGAATGATGTGACTACTCAGAGAAACAAGGGAGCAACTAACAGTCAACGCTTGTAGAAAGGGTCGGCAGAAGGAAGGTGCTTCAGAAGCCAGAGATTATGACTAAGCATGAGAGGCTGACAAAAAGCCAACCAAATCTAGGAAGTATATAGCAGCTGAGGATAATCAATCACCTCCCAGCAGATACAGAATCTAAGCAGGAAAACAGCCATCATTCTGTGCCAATGAGCAGACCTCAAAATCCAGGGCAAGTTGGCTTTAATGAAAAGCTTCTTTTACTCTTTCTGCTCTAGGTATTGTTCATGTTCTAACAAAGCTATGACATATTCTTGGGGCTTTGCCCTAGGAGGCTACATGGCTATAGTACCACATCTGATACCTGGTAAAGATTTTCAACCTTCCCCACGAGAAAAATTTCTCCAGTTTGTTCTAAATCCTTTGTGGTTAAAAGTTTTAACTCTGCAGGCTACATTTCAAACAAGGAAGATTTTTGAGACTCTAATAAGAAACTGGTATATATAATCTGCAGAAGTAATTAATAAATTCAGGATTGGATTCATGAAGAGAGGGAGAAAATGTTTCTACAGCCAACATTCTTCAAAGGACTGCACATTCTATAACAGTTATTTCCCACAATGAATATGACCACCACAACTTGAGCAGTAAGTGACACTATAGAGTTGGACATGTATAAAGAAGAATAGCATCTGCAGTTTTATTAAAAATGCATATTAACCCAGATTAAAATTACATGGGCCATCAATCCTCTTGTTTCAGAGAGTATGTTGAATGCCAGCTGGGTTCAAAGAAAAAAAAAAGTTACCTTTTTTCCTTCCCTAGCAAGCTCTAATGTTGCGTGATACACCAGGTGCACAAGGGACTTGATCTGTCCTTGGGGTATTGAGAACAGGCCACAGACACCTGACCTGAGTTCCAGGTTGGCTCAAAATTAATTTAACTTGCACCCAAAGTGGAAGCATATGTTTTTTTAAAGTGTGGTTGTCTGGGCTCACAACTATGTACTTTTCTCTCCATCCATTTGGTTATCAGAGAAAAACAAACAAACAATGTACAAAGAAGTCATATGCCACAAGGAAGTCAATTGGATTCATGCAACAGGGAAGATCAAGCTAGATAATTGATGCAATCAGATAGCTGTCTCAGGTAAAGAGATTTGTTTAAGCTTTTAAGTCAATTACCTGTGCAGAAATAATCTATGCCAAGTAGCCCAGTCAAAGTTAGCAAGGCATTTTTATCTATTAATTCAAACTAAAAGTTAAGAAGACAGAGTTTGACTCTAAGACCTAATATTGTGATTTGTACAGTGAGGCAACAGCTCTGTTTTAATTTTCCTCAATGATGTTAAATTTATCTTTATCAAACTGAAAGGACTAAAAGTTTCTGATCTATGTAAATAACAATTGTATAATTAAAATTTTAAAGTTAAAAAAACTGCATAATAATATAATCCGAACTTGTATAATAGCAGAAGTATTGTTTTCTATCCCTTATTCAGGTAAAACATATATGAAACTGACTCAAATACTTGAAGTATTAGACAATCTCTTAGTAAAAATGGTTTAGGCATTGTTTTTCCTGAACAGGATGTTCAAAACTGTTTCTCATGCTTTTTTTCAGACACATAGAATTTCTCTGATCTCTGGATTTTAGATTTTAGGAATGTAATACTCTAATAATAAACATTTTTCCTCTGATAAGACCCACATAGTGTCAACACATTTTATATTTTGTGAACCTTCTTTTATGTTAAGGATCTTCTATAACTTTAGCTAAGCAGTATAACCCTATGAGGAGAAAAAATATTTTGATCTCCCATTTTTTAGAGTATTAGGGAAAGCTAATCAATTCTGCCTAATTACCTTCATGTCAAACTTTCTAGAATAATTGATAGTTTTCAGGATATCTTTATATTTTTGATTCTCCTAGTATAAAGAATGTATTTTCTTATTTCTTCCCACCCCTCCCTCATTTCTCTCTCTCCCAGCCTCACCCCTCTCTGAAATTAGAGAACTTCGTAGCAGCAATAATAATAATAAAGCTATGAGGTGAAAAGCTGGACATGGTACCATTGAAAGTCATCAGGTTTAAAGACTCCATGGAACAAATGTAAGACTGACTCCAGATTCTCCTTAAAAGCAGTAGAAACCCTGACTTAAACCAAATCAATTTTCCCTTCCTTCCTTCCTTCCTTCCTTCCTCTTTCTTTCTTTAAACAAACTACAATTTCCATCACTTAGAGGGACCATGATAGAGTGGATAAAACTTCAGAACTTCTTGTAAAATGACAGGTAACTAGACTATTAGAATATTTCACCATATGTGTGATCCTAGACAGCACATTTTTATTTTATGATCTTCAATAGCTACAAGTAACGTAAGTAGAGGTTTTCAAAATAACTTCTGAAACTTTTGTTCCTTTTAAAACTCTTTAGAAGACAGCCTGCTTTTAGTACAGGTGTCAGACTTCTGGCTTTTCACATGTTTTTCTTGGGTAACCCTCTCACAGTGAGTACTGGATAATCAATGTGTTAGCTGATTGATTGATGGCAACAAAGGATCTTGGGTGTTACTACACCAAATGACATTTTCCTCAAAACTTTCAACCTTATTTACAACATTGTCATATGATTTAGGTAAAATGTGGCAGTACACAGAATGCCCCTGGGTAGCCCTCCTTTCATCCTGTCATTAGCATATGGCTGGCTTTTTGGTACATTCCTTAAACTAAAGAGCTATGAACTACCCCTAAATCCAAGGACTAGGCTATCATAAAATACAGGTTTTGTCATAAACAAAATATCTGATTTACACCCACACCCACCTCTACCATTTGGTGCTAACTCGGGAGCCAATTTTCATCTAACGGAAAGGTGAAATATTTGACAAACAACATTGCTTTGTCAGTCCCATTCTCATATTTGCTATGCCACAAAAATACTAATATATCAATCCTACCTCCTTCAATTTGGAAAGGAAACATTCCACTCCCAGCTAAATGCAAAAGTTTCTGAGACCAATCTTTTAGTATGTGTTTTATCATGAGTACAAACCTCTATGTTTGATTAAAATAAAAGTCAAACACACTGACATAAATTATTGCAGAACACAAGAAGGGTTCATAAAAGCTAGAGAATCATTAAATTGTAAAAGTGATTTTATAAGAGAAACGATTCTCTGTTATGCTTGAAATATGTCTTCTCTGTACATACATGTGAGCATGAATATGACTTTTAACATTTATTGCAAGAAATGTCTATTCTTCCCAGTTCTGATTTTTTTTTTTATTTCTGATATTTTCATGTTTCTTTTTGCCTTTATTCTGGCCTTTAGCTCTCTGAAGCCATTATTCAAAGTGATACTTAATAGCTCCAATGAGAAAGCAACATCTTTCAGTAATGCACATGACTGTTTAATGATGCAAGATCATCTTAATTCCCTCTCCTTGTGTTTTATTTTCCTTTAGGGGACAACAATTCTAAAGGCTTAACTCTGTCTCAGCTGGTGAAAGTTGAATTGCCCTGCTGAGTGCTGTGGCATTCTCTCTGTCCTCAGTTGGTGGAAGGAATAAAATTCCTGTGCTCTTTTGAAAGTGAGCCATTTGAGGAGTGTTAGTGGTTTGCGTCCAAAACTTTGTTGCTTGGAGAATTGAGTTAAACACGAGGGGACAGATAGGCTGCTGTTTCCAAAACCTTCTAAAAGACATAAAATCACACCAAATGATATGTCATTTTACAGATTTCTCTCTTTAACACCATTTTCCCAAAGGCTGACCTGCAAGTTAAATCAGGAAAGCATGGCCAATCACTTTGAATGTAAGAGGAAGAAGCCCAGAGAGCACTAGAGTGCTGAATTCCGGGTTTATTGCCAAAGAATGAGTAATGGGTATGTTGCAGGCTTGGGCTGCCCCTGAGTCACCTTTATATGAATGTCCAACTGCTCTGGCTCCAAGCCCCGAGTGTTTTACTATCTGCTTTCCTCCTCCCCGCCAGGACTTTGGCTTTCCAGTAATTCCCAAGTTCCCTAGTAGTGCTTGATTCAGTCCTTGTAATCACTCCGCAGCTGCCGAAGCAGCAATTGACATGCTCACTGAGCCCAGACTTGGACAACTCAATCCTCATCCTTTCCCTCAGTGAAGTCAAGTGGCGCCAAGTGCCTGAAGTCCTCCCAGAACAACAGAGTAGATGAGAAAACGGTGCTGATGCCTGAAGCTCCAGTCCTCTGCTTATTACGAGTCTCTGAAAAGGCCACAGACTCCCTCCCAATCTTTGAAGATTCCTGTTGGCTGCTTAGCTAATTGTCTACCGTGCTGGTGTTTGTGACCTCTTAGCCGTGTGCTGCTTAAGGACAAAAAGGAATTCCTCCTTCACTTTTGTCTCTTTTGTCCCAAGTGTGAGCAGACTCACTCACTGAGACCAAGTTCAACTTTACAAAAGATTTTACGGAAGTGCTCTGGATAGGATCTTTTCAGCTCCCAAAGACTTAGGTGCATACTCATGGAACAGCGCCAAGTACAGCTGCCCCACCACCCAGCCTTCAGTGCCAGCACCCTAGAGCCTGCCTGTGCACAAGTGCAATTATGGGTGTGTGCAGTTTAAATATCCCAAGGCGGAGAAAGGTATTTTTAAATCTTTCCCTACACTCTTCCTGCCCCTATTAAAGCAAATGAAGTGCCACAGCTCTCCCTTGGTCATCTACAAATTCTCATCGCTAAATAGCTCCTATTTTCTCAGTCTGAAATAGCTGCATGCAGGCTAATCGTGACTTGTGAGCAGGAACACTTTTTCCCTCTGCCACTCCAACTGCATGTGAAGTAATCTCCCTTTAGCCCTCAATCTACTCCTCCAGTACTCAGTCATTCACTGAGAAAATTGGGGAGTTATGAAAAAGGAAGAGAGGGTGTGTGGCTCAGCCTATCTTAGATACTTCAGGTGCTGACCAGAAAATTTGCAGGGCCCAAGTCAAAATGAACAGGTGGGACCCATGTTCAAAGAAAAAGATAATAATGCCAGTAAAGCTACTGAAATATATTCTTTCCCTTTCCTCTGTAGTCTTCCTCTCAATCTTTCATGGTATATTTAATCTGCTCTTTAATGTGCCCTTCAGATGATGGGCTACACATGGGCCAGCACAAAGGTTCACAAGCTCCCCAGGGCCCAGTTCTGCCTTGTGGACCCCATGAATCTACACAGCAGCACACTGTTTGTGGGGTTCCCTCTCTTCTGCTGGGAGACTAAGGCACCCTTCCCTGGGGAGGTGGAGAGGGGATTCAGTCTTCTTTCCCATGGCCTGCCATCTGCTTATGTCAAGTCTGGCTACCCGGTAGCTGCAACCTCTGTTAAATTAAATAAACTGGAGGCCATTGGCCTGATGCTATCTCTGTACTTTGAGGTCCTGTGTAACAAACTACAACGTAACTCAGTAAGTAAGTAAACCTAACTTAGGAATGTATAGCAAACAGCCAGTCTTCAGCCAATCACAGGCAACCAATGGACCAGACCATGACCCGAAAAGACAAATTCCTCGTCCCACTATGCCCAGATGAGACAAATACCTAGCTCAGTCAAGCAGATAATTTCTCTACTGCTTCCATGTTCAAGCTATAAAAGCCTATACAAAGTTCACACTACTGGATGGAGCTCTTGTGGTTCTGAGTGCTACCCAACGCATGAATCGTCCTTTGTTTAAATAAACCTGTCAAATTTATTGTGTCTAAAGTTTTTTTTTTTTTCTTTTAATATGTTCAACCCACACATTAGGTCGTAGCTATTCCATGCCTGGATCAGATGTGGGCAAGAGGACTGCCCCTCACCACCTGTCATCCGGTAACACTTCCAGCTCGGAAAAAGGATGGTACTGCCACGTTCCACTCCAACATGTGTAAAAGTGTCCTTGTATGACCCAGTGTCTGTGTTCTGACCCCCATAGGGTGGGGAGGTGAGGCAGAGGAAAGCAGCAGTTCCTGGGCAATGGTAGAGAGGGCAATGCCAGATGGCCTGGGAAGCCAGGGACCCAGGAGTTACAAACCAGCCCTGGGAAAGGCGCGAAGAGAGCCAAAGATGAGTTGTGGGTGAGCTCAGCACAAATTCAAAGCTATAACTCTTAAGAATTTCATGACAGTGGCCACAAACCATTAAACTCCCAGCTGGGGCCCTTCTAAGTATGGGGGCCTATGCCACCACACTGATGGCATGTCCATATAGTGACCTCCCTCCTGATATCTCTATTTTTATGGCAAGGCAAACTTAGCCCCTCTGGGAGGTTTAGATTGGAGATATTCAGATTCCCTTTGACTGTTTGGGAAATGTTAGTCATGCATGATGGTGTTTGCAAGTCCATGCTTCCACATACCCAGCAGCCATATAAGGAATATAGGTGACATTTTTTTTTTTACCTTATCTGCCTGAACTTTCTCTGTCTCTCTTGCTGTCACTTCTGTTCTTGTCCACACTCTCCATCTCACTGTCTGCCTCAGTGCTCTCCTTCTGAGAGCAGGGCGTCCACAGGAAGCAGTTGTTTTCCTCTGCTACTCCGTGGCATAAGTTATGCCTAGAATGTTTCCTAATGGAGGAAGAACTCACCAGTTTAGCATTGCCTGACACTGGGAAGGTCAGTTTGTCTATTCGAGCCTTCAGCTAGCTTTCACACAAAGCCATATCCTTCCTCTTAGCTTTTCTTGGTAACAGCATCAGTATTGTGTTGTTATTATCCCTTTTCTTTATTTCTGCCTTGGTCAGATTCATTCAGAGTTGTCCAAGGAGAAGTGGATCTGTTTATTGTTTCTGTTTAGATACTCCAAAAATCACATGAAATTTCCCTCAATTTGTCCTTTTCCTGTCTTTCCTGTGACATTTGACACTGCTGAATGTTGGAAGTTCCCTGAGGATGGAGCCTCCTCCAACATCTGGATTTTAAAACCCCACTCTGTTTCTCTTCTCCTTTTTCTTTTCTGAATGTTCCTTCTCATTCTCAGCAAGAACTTTTCCTTTGCTTGCTTCATAAACACTGTTCCCCAGGATCCTAGCTTCAGCATTTTATTACTCTGCTTCCTCCCATTAAGAGCCTTTTCTCCATCCCCATGTTTCCAAATAGAACCCATACATTGATGACTTCCAAATTTCCATCCCTAACTTAGATGTCTCTTACAAATTCTAGAGCAAGGTATTCCAATCCTTATGTGTCTATGTCCAAAGAGGCCATACCATTCTATTAATAGAAATATACGGCATAAACTGAACTCATCCTATTTCCCTCTGTAAACTTGCTCCTAACTTTATACCCCATAACTTGGTAAAGAACAAGTTCATCCATATAGTGTTCTTAAGCCAGGAGTCCTAACATTCAATAAGATTCACATGTGATATTCTTTCTTCTTTTAGCATACTCACCAAATAAGAAACCCCTATAATCCATATATTTGGAGGTATTTTTTTCCAATATGACCCTTTATATCATCTTCATGAGTGTACACTATCCAACTCCTTGTATTCAAGACATTATGTAGAGAACCCAAACTTGTGATCAGAAGATATTAATTGATCAACCAATTATTTACAAAAATCATTTTTTCTCAGTGTTATTATCTGCTTAAAACTAGTGTGTTGTTCCACACTTTATGTTTTCTCCTTTGAAGGAGATTTGCAAATATCTGATGATACAATGCAAATGTCATGCAAATTGATTCCAAACTGATGGTGCTTGCCTTCCAAAAGTAAAAGGATTCCATAGAATAGATGAAAATGTTTTTGAATATTTCAGATACCAAGAGAATCATAAAGACTTTAGCAGGTTGTACACTGCACAGTTGTAGGAGTGGTACTCTCTGTATGATTATCATGGAGTTGTGTACTTGTTATGAATGTTTTCTATTCAAGAAGGAGTGTTTTTATTTTTTTTCTAATTCAATGAGAGGTCCCATGTGGATAAACGGTGGGACTACAAATCGTACACAAAGCCATTTTAAATGAAAATTGATCAGGCTTAGGCTACTTAGCAATCTTGGAAGATATAATTAATGAATATGATAAAAATGGTGTGAATATCAAGGAGTTAAGATAAATCTCTTAGACACAAATAGTAGAATTTTCAAATATACTTACAGATTTGACCCTCCTAAAGTTAGTGATATTATAGTCAAAGGTAAATTTTAGGACCCAAAATATGTTATCACATAATTTTATAGGAAAAATGAAAATTAACCAATTTCATGATGTTACTTTTATTTTTTAAGATAAAGCCATCATAAAATTGTGTTTTATCATTTACATGATAGTTAATTTGCATTTTAATGGTTTAAATTGAATTAGCAACATGCTTGAACTAGTTGTCATCAGTTTAGGAAGACTTCCAAACTTGATGAACTCTCAACAGCAATTTCTGCACTATGCCTTCAACAGGCTGAATGTTTGTTTCCCCCACCCACAATTCCATATGTTGTAGCCCTAAATCCAATGTGAAATTATTTGGAAATGGGGCCTTTGGGGGCTAATTAGGTCATCATAGTGAAGCTTTCATGAATGGGATTAGTGTCCTTAGAAAAACAGGCCAGAGAATGAGCTAGCTCTATTTAAACCATGTAGGAACACAGCAAGAAGGTGGCCATCTGAAAACCAGGAAGGGAACTGTCACCAAAATCTACCTTTACTGTCATTGTGATCTTGGACTTCCAACCTGCAGAACTATAAGGAATAAATTGTGTTTTATGCCACTCAATTTATGATATCTTGTTATAGCATCTCAAACTGACAAAGATAATCCATCATACTTTAGTCCTCAGTAGTAGCTATCTACTCATGGTTTCTTGTACGAACCATACTGAATCAGAAGCTATTATTTTCCTAGGCAGTTTAATTTTACCTGGAATACTTTCTTTTACCCAAAGTCCATCGTCATCATCCTTCAGAATCATGCTGTTAGGCTATACTTACTCTGAGGAGCCTTCTTTGACACTCTGTGTCTGTAACCCCTTCCCTGTAACCATCCAAGGTGGAATTGTTCTCTTAGTCTTCAGAATAATATCTGCATTCAGCACATACACCTTTTCCTGCATTTACCACCTTGTATTGTAAATCTCCATTTAGATGTTTTTCCCTAAAAATCTGTGAGCATTTTGTGTAAAGTGACTATGTGTTTATACACCTGAGTGTCTATAATTATTTTAATGGATCCACAAGACAATTAGGAACATGTGGTTAAAAATCTAATGCTTCCTCTAAATGTATCAAACCTGACATAGGTTATAGGAAATGCACTATTGTGTACACTTACTGTTGTTTTTCCAGATCTGCAGGTCCTAGATGCCAGATTATGTAAGGAGAGAACAAAGAAAATACAGGGAAACAGGGATTTCTATAAACATGGAGGTAGGAGAGCATGCTCTTGAAGTAGGATGAAAGCTTTATTTCAAACTACCCACAGACCATATCCTTAAAAGACCACAAAATGTAATTGTTATTTTTTTATTCTTCTTCTCTCAAAAAATAATTGTTAACATATTTTCAAGTCCAAAATTGCATTGTTGAAGCAACATAAAATCTTGTAAATTTGATATTTGCAACAATGGGTTACAAGAACATCATAGTATAAATTATTTATATTTTTGGCATCTTCATAAAAAACTTTATGAAGATTATTTTTTTTTTGCTTGGAGTTGAATTTAAAGATAGACCACTTTTGTCTATTTTTTCCATCTGTGAAAATCGGCTTCTTGTCTTTTATAACTTCAGTGCATTCACATCTTGAATTTAAAAATGAGCAGTCAATTCTTGAAAGTAAAATAGGTAAAACAGTGTGCCTAAAGTTATACGTACTCATCAGCTTGGGGCCAGTACCTGGGAAATAACTCATCTCTGTGGCCTGAAGATGGAGAAAAAGTCTTAGGAAAAGGTTAAGGCCAATCTTAAATCTGAGTCCAAGAAAACTTTTGGCAACATAAAGGAAGAGGAGGCAGTTCCCTAATTTAATGGGAGATGCTGGTTGAAACTTCTAAAAATGGAATTGAGAAGCCAAGATAGTTTATTTCAATGGGTCAAGGAAGCAGATAGTCAGCTATATTGGCAGCTGATATGTGGGAGGTCACAGCTCTGACCATAGGTTAGTAGAAATTTAATAGTTACTATGTAGGGCAAATATCAGGAAAAAGACAGGCCATTGCTAGCAATGAAAATGGGTATCAGGCCATTCTGTTGAACAATGACTAAGAACCAGAAACCAAAGCAGAATCCAAGATACCTGAATAGTTTGGTTTCTAAATATAGGGTGATTAAACAGAAGACAACTGAGTCAGAGCTAGCAAAATAGTAAGAGTAATTTTCTTATTTACCGAAGATAATGTGGGAAATGAGGGAAGATGATTAAACATCCTCCACCACAAGTCAGAATTTGCTCTAGAGCTTAATGTCCAGGCTAAAACTTTCCAGTCCATAAGAACTGAGCTGTGAGAAAGAAGTAGGAAAGGGATAAAAGGGAGTAATCACAATTTAGAATTAGATCAGATATGGCCCCTGACATTTTCTTCAGTTGTAGAGACCAGGGTAGGTTAAAGCAGTGATTCTAAAGTATTGAATGGCATCTGACTCATCAGTATGTAAATAACTACAATTGAAATTAAAATAGTTTATACAGATTGAAATTCATTGGGTCAATATGTCCAGACAAATGATACACGACAGATCTACAGAAGACAACAGATGGAGTTGGTACACATGGATAAAGGTGATCAATGATTTTACCACACTCATGATGCTCTTCCTCCCTGCATCTCCATCTGTGGTTTCCTCTGGCCATCAGCTTACATCTTTCTCAGTGTAGTTAGGCTTTCACTCCACAGGGCAGAGAGAGAGAGAGAGAAAGAGAGAGAGAGAGAGCCACAGCACCTACTGCTCTTCACAGCCTGATCCAGCTTGTGCTATCAGTGGAGAACAGACTCTGTCATGTCCTGGTTTAAAATGTTCTGGGAAAAACCTTGAATTGGCTAAACTCAAGTTAGTTGGTGATTCTTGGACCAATTTGGAAAGGCAGGCAGGATATACCTTTGGTTGGATGACTCTACCTGGATAAGTAAGTCAACTGTGGCCAAAAAGTTGGGGTCAAAGAAGTGAGCTCCTATTAGAACAATAGGATTGTGTTTGTGCAATAGTTTCCAAAAAAAAAGGTATTGCTGTTTTAAGAAGAATAAGGGGTGGCTGAGGGTGGTAAGTGTAAAAAATAGGCTACGCTGGGAAAGTGAATAAAAAAAAAAATCCATTGCAGAAGTTTTGCCAAAATTCTAAGACCCACCACTGGAGGTCTGGTTCTTTACATGAATGCATGTATATGTTTAAAAGTTTTATAGGTGTTGCTGTTAATAAACTAGGTTAGGAATTGGTGGTTTACAGTCAATATAGCAGATCTTCTCCATAAAGAATATACTGATTCTAGGTTAACGATTCTAGGTTCATTCCCAAATTAAGAAGGTAAAAATAATTACATTTTATAATGAAACATGTAAAATACCTCTGAGAAGTGCTTTACAAGCTTGGTGTTGAGATCAGCAGAGGAAGCACCTTGATGTTTCATTAAAATTTGGCTCTCCCTAACTTCCATTTTGCCAAGAACCTTGTTGAATATCTATTCAACAAGGTATCATTAAGAATAGAAAATAATCAAACAAAGGCAATAAAAAAATAGCTCTTTTTATTTTTATCCTCACAGAATATAAAATACAGCCATAGATTTGGGTAAAGCATCAACAGATGAATAAAAATCCTGGAATTATTGCTTAAGTTTAAGTCAAAATTGCTGAGATAAATGTTCTTGTCATTTTACAGCTTAATAATGAATGAATTGAATTTCTAGATAGCTTGATGCAGAGCAATATAATAATTTGATTTTAGTAAAAAATAGTCAAATTTCGTATTAAACTACTCTTACATATTTTTGTCAGGGATCTTTTTTCTCTTCCTTTCATGCAGAGTTTAATCATTCATTATATTTCTACCTTTTAACTTATAAATATTTTATATGTTTATAATGGGAAAACATTAGGGTGTTAAAACATTGAGAGCAAAGTAAATGAAGAGAAATTCTTGTTCATCACCATTAAGATTAAAACAAGTTAAATAAATAGCCAGTTCTGTAAAATGATAAATGGTCCATAATTTCTGCATCTGGGTAACACACATGAAAGCAGAGTTGGAAATCCAACTTATCTGAATCACAGCGTAGCAAACTGACAAGTGTCTGTGACCCTGTTTCAATGCATGTAACAGAACCAAAGGCAGCATATTTTATGCGACAGGACACTTTGTCCGAATGCATTCACCCTGGAGCTTGCTGGTGTAGACAGAATGGGTAGAGAAAGTGGCTGCAGCATATATGCTCTATTACATGAGGAGTGTGCAGTGACACCCATTGAAAACTGAAGCCACCAAGGGCAGCACTCATCAGAACCCTAAGGATGAGTAGTAGGGAAGGAAATGACACAAAGAAAAAAACACAGAAAATCTGCATTAGTGCGGTGGGCAGTACTATAGAGTAGGTATGGAAAATTTTTCATAGTTAGTGAGTTGTTAGTCATGGAGAAGAAATCTAGAAGCCTGATGAATTACAAGCCCCAACAGAATGAAGAAACTTGCTACCAACCATAGAAAATATTGATGAATGCAACATCAGCTACATTATGTTGAAGGCTTAGAAATAGCTTCATGTTAACCTATCATGGTAACAATGGGCTTTGCATTGATTCTCTGTGGCCATAACTGTTGGAAGATGGAAGGTTTAGCAAAATTGCTGTGTGCAATAGACACCAACAAGCTTAGGTGGGGAGGAATAACTCTACTTGAAGCAAACTCCCCCACTAGGACAGAAACCACAGTCAATTTATTTACCACTCTTACTTGGTTCTTAGCACTACGGCGGCATTGCTTAGGGGCTCAATAAATAATGAATTCAATTAATACTTAAGTGAATCAATGAAGGATGAATGAATGGATACCTTGATAAATTAGGAAGTATCACAGGGGAGTATGAAGAATTAGCCAGCAAACTTGAAATCCTAAGAACAAGGTGATATTTTAGCTTCAATTTGGATCAATACTGACTGTATGAGTAATGAACAGCTGGCTGAACAGATGTTTTTGAAGAATCGGATTTACATTTCTAGTCCAAGCACAAACTGGGGATTGGGATGATGGGCTCTTGGCAAGGCATGAAGTAAATATCAAGAGAATGTGGTTGACCAAGTTTGTCCAAAAACTAAGTGTCTGGCTCACCAGGCTTTGCACGGAGTGCAGTGGGGAGGCCGATTCCAATGAACGTGTGAAAACAGCCATGGTAGATCTTTGACAGTTCTCAGACTTCACATCTGTGGTTCTAATAAAGGCATATGAAAGTCTACAATTTGTAGAGATTTTGCATATTTTGAGGCATAAATTTGAAGGGATAGCCCTTTGAGTTGCTGAGTGGCTGTGAGTCACCTAACCTGTGCATCAGGAGAACTCCCTTGAGAGCCAACATCTCAACAGAACTTTGTTTCCCCACTTCCATGAGGCAAAAAACATACCACTCCCTTCAGCTGCAGGCCATGGATCCACAGCCACAAATGTAAGAGCCAAAGAGCCAAAATGGCAGAAGTATCCCTTCATGTCCATGAAATGATAAAGAAAATTTGTAAGTATTTTTCTTCAGATACTTCTTCAGTGCTTAATATATATATAATCATCACTATTGTAGGAATTAAGATGATACGAGGCAATAAGACATGATCTCTTCCTGCATGGAAATTAGATTTTAATGATGTGGTATACAGAGAAAAAAATAAATCTAATATACACTTAAAATTAAAGTACTTTTAAAGACAAAGTATTGCAGACCTCAATGGGGAATATTATTTTCTTCTAGGGAAATAAGGAAGAAATAAGTCAGACTTCATAATGAAAGTAGTATTTAGTAAGCCTTAAGGAATGGGTAAAATTTGTTCTTGCAGAAATAATAATGGAAGCAATTATTTGTTGTGCTCTTACAATACATTAATCGTGGTTCTTCTAGACTGTGAGGTAGACACTTGTACTAGGTAAGTTAAGTTAAGCTGTTGCAATATAGAGACTACAAATATGTAGTTTCTTAAAGACCGAAGATTTTGTCTTTCACCTGGCACATGACTTTCAGCATCATCACATGAGGCATTGCATTTCAAACATAAGCTGAAATCTTCATTTGCCTCTGCATATGCCTCAGAGTTCCTCTGCCTTGGAAAACTTATTCATCATCTCTGTGCCTCAGTTTTTTCATTTATAAAATTATAATAATAATGTACAAGGAGGTGAGATAAGTTCCCTGAGTAGGGTGGCATTTATAGGAACGGAGAAAAGAAATAATATATTTGTATATTGAATATATATGTATTATATCTGTCAACTAGAGTGATTCAAGGAATAAAATGTATGTGTGTGTGTATGTATGTATATATATTAAATCCAAACTTGAGGTTAAAGTGAAGGGTATGAAGAGAGAGAGAGAAAAAAAAAATGACCTCGATATTGGAAAAGACCAGAGGTATATTGATAAAACTGTCATAAACAAGCAGGAACCAAAGAGATTTTTTTGCAAGTTAGTAAGTGAAAAATAAAGTTTAAACGAGTGAACAAATATGAATGGATGATAAAAAAGGTTTGGCCGATGAATAATAAAGGTAAAATAATTTTAAGAGGATGAAAATGTTCAGTGTTATATTCTCATGGATGTTCAAGGGAAGTATTTTCCTATTAAGAAATACTCTTAGTAAAAATAACTACATAAAATGTCCAAATATTAAAGCTTTACATTTACAATTTGCTATATCAGTATAGCCAAAACTTTCCCAATTTATCTCCCTAAAACTAGAACCTACACTCTCAATAATGTGGTTTTTATTTTTACAAATTTGAGTAAGTTCATTTAGAGTAAAAGCTATTTTGTCAAATAGCTGAGAGCTTTGTCCCTAATTAATTGCTTGTATCGGAAACTTTAGAAGTCTATATTTGATGCCGTCTTAATGGCTACATAGCATTCCAAAATAAAACATAACTGGAGCAACACACTACAATATTAGAACCCAACTGAGACATTTCTAAACTATAAGATAGCTCAAGAAAGAATAAAGTAAAAGAAATCTTTACACACTTCTCATTTTGTAGGTTTAATGTCAAAAGTTATTTCACACATCTTGTTATTACCCTTTCAAGAAGCAGTCAAAAAAATAACATAAGGCTCTGGGGGATTTGGGGGATCTAAAGTGTCTCTTAATTCTACAATTTACAGTTTTGATTGTTTTAACACTGTCTTCCTTTAGAGCAATTACTGCACTGGTGGACAAGTTCCAAAGGCTCATGATATAAGAATAGCTGCTCTGAAACTTCAGAAAGTCTGAGAGAGTCACTCAGGAACTTCTAAACAGATACTAAAAATAACTAATATATTTCAGTATCAAATTTAGGATTCTAAACCATTAAATTCTTATACCTTAAGTTCAAGAGGCCACTTATTAAGAATGAAAACAGTGAAAAGGAATTTTATACTCTAAGCAAAAAGTGAATTATGTGAAAGAGTCAGGAGATTGGA
>VSMD01117916.1:0-31142 GCA_008750895.1 Mirza zaza | reverse complement strand
GGATTGCTCGAGGTCAGGAGTTTGAAACCAGCTCTGAGCAAGAGCGAGACCCTGTCTCTACTATAAATAGAAAGAAATTAATTGGCCAACTAATATATAGAGAAAAAATTAGCCGGGCATGGTGGCGCATGCCTGTAGTCCCATCTAATCGGGAGGCTGAGGCAGGAGGATTGGTTGAGCCCAGGAGTTTGAGGTGCTGTGAGCTAGGCTGACGCCATGGCACTCACTCTAGCCTGGGCAACAAAGTGAGACTCTGTTTCAAAAAAAATTTAATTAATTAATTAAAAAAATTAATTAATTAAAATAAATATTTAAAAATTTATTTTTAAATAAATTAAAAATTAATTAATTAAAAATTTAATTAATTAATTTAAAAAATTTGGTTTGTGATTTTATAAAATCACAAACCAAATAATCTAAACTTCAAATTGCAATATCTCAATGTGTTAAAACCCAGCATATAGAATCACATTGTTCTCACTAAAATATGTGTGTGTTTGTATAATTTTAAATGCTTTTGAGCTAATAAATATAATTTTAGAAACTATTTAAAAATATTATGTCATGTTTATCTCAACATTCAAGAATATACTTTTTCCTGAAACTTAACTAATAGATTGTTAATAAACTGCCTGAGTTCAGCCCCTATAACTTCTTTATAGCTTTGTTTTGCCAAAAGGATTTAGGTCATTCAGTAGCAAGTCCCTTATTTAGTTTCTTTTCCTTCTTAGAATATTTTTGTTTCTTTATGTCTACACACATAATTGTGGGAAATGGTCATGGCCTTTCAAAATGATGGTCTCTTTGGATGCAAAGAACAGAGAGGCATCCTACTTTCTTCAAGAAAAAGTGATTTTTTTTGAGGATACCCATGGCTGGAAATAGCTAGAAATCCAATAGAAACTGATGTTGCTCTAATGACCAGGTATTCCTATTGCTTGCCAAACGCCATGTGGTCTTCTTTCATTGTGTCTCTGCTTATCCACATGCATTTACTCTATTCTAGTCTCACCAAATAATTGGTATATTTTTTCATTTTAGTCTTTTTTCTACCTCACATTGCTCTTTCATAACTTGCGCATGGCACCTAGTTACCTTACTGTAATCCTTCCAACTTTACCACCCACTATCAAATAACTTCACTCTTTAGGTATTTGTTAGTTTAAAACCAGAGCAATAAACATGCTTACCTTGGCTTACCTCATCTATTTGTGTTATGTCTTATCTAGCACAAAATCATTGCTCTTCCAAATGAATTGAATTCCTGCCTCTGGTGTAATAGCCATATGTGTGTGTGTAGGGCTAGAATGTGGACATGGTCCCTGTGGAGTAATCTTTTCAGCAGAAGTATAAATGGGACAGTGTATTAATCTTTTGTGTATAAGTAATAGGTATTTAATTCAAACTTGCTTAACCAAAAAAAAAAAAAGTATTGGTTCATTTATTTAAACATTCATCAAACATTGACTATCCATTATATTTCAAGCACTCTTCTCACATATTGAAAAATCCAAGGATGGATAAGACTTCATTTAGATCCAGTTGCTCAAATAATATTAGGTGTCCATCATTCTCCATTTTTTAGCTTTCTGGCTATTGGTTTTATTTCCAGGCAAGTAAAGATGGCCAGAAGCAACATTAATTATACATTCTGAAAGTTTATTAATAATGCCAGAGGAGCGAAAACTGTTTCTTTAGTAAATTTAGGAAAAGTTTCAGGGCTAAGATGGATTATATTTCCATTGCTGAACCAATCAATATAACTGTGGTTAGACAGGCCTGATTCAGATGTTAAGGCCCAAAGTCAGGCTAAGAATGAGGAGGAATGGTACTCAAAAGGAAATGGAGGTACTTAGGGTGGTTGGACTGCATTCAACTTGTTGAATATGAAATTAATTTTTCATACTTTCTCTTCTCTGTATTTTTCTGTGCCAGTATTGGCCAAAAGAGGACCCCACGGAATATTTGGAAGGCAGAAATAAAGCACTGGGCATTACTCTTTGTAGGTCATCCTAGTCAGATGTGGTGACAACCAGACAAAGAGGTGGTTGGTAAATTCCAGATTGTCCTCATTCTCGGTCATTTCTCCTCTAGCTTGTCTTTCTATCTACAAAATATGTTGACCAACAGTAGCCCCAGCCCCACCAACAGACAATTGGTTGTGGACTCACAGAGGTGATAACTATACAGAGGCAATAGATATCCTTCCTTTTGCAGTCCCACTCTGGCAATTGTATGAGCTTGACTTTTCAGATTAATTAGTTGATGTTTCCTTCTCTGTTCCTCCAAAGAGCTCACCTGGATTGTTACTTCCTCAGCTCTTGCTACAGGAATAGAAAGCTGAAATACTATAATAAATATCTTGTCATGTCATAAGACTCATTAGGGTCTCCTCCTTTTTTTTTCTTTTTTTTACTAAATCTTAGCTGATACTGTTATTTTTATAGAAAGTGGGTCTGGAAGAATGGAAATATGATGATAGAATTTTAAAATTGGTTCTCTGATATGCCCAAATTTAAATGATTAATGATACTATTGTCAGTAGTAAAATGGTAGTTCATGGCATAGAGTGGCAAAATTATAACCCATGGAAAACTAAATATTTAAACACAGACAATGAAATTAGACCCTTATCTCACACCATATACAAAAATCAACTCAAAATTGATTAAATACTTAAACATAAGACCCGAAAGTGTAAAACTACTAGAAGAAAACATAGAGGAAAAGCTTCATGTCATTGGTTTTGGCAATGAATTCATGGATATGACACAAAAGGCACAGTCAACAAAACAAATAAGCAAGTGGGACAACATTAAACTAAAAGCTTCTGCACAGCAAAGGAATCAATCAACAGAGTAAAGAGGCAACTTATGGAATGGGAGAAAATATTTGCAAAACACACATCTGATGAGGAGGTCATATCCAAAATATGTAAGGAACTCAAACAACTCAACAATAAAAGAAACCCAAACAACACAATTAAAAAATTGGCAAGAGACCTAAATAGACATTTCTGAAAAGAAGACATACAAGTGACCAATAGGTATATGAAAAAATGTTCAACATCACTAATCATCAGAGAAACACAAATTAAAACTAAAATGAGTTATAATTTCATACCTATTAGAATGGCCATTATCAAAAAGATGAAAGATAGTGTTGGAGAGGATGTGGAGAAAAGGGGGCTCTTAAACATTGTTGGTGGGAATGTAAATTAGTACATCCAGTATGGGAAACAGTATGGAGATTCCTCAAAATATAAAAAATACAGCTACCATATGATCCAGCAATTCCACTACTGAGTATATATCAAAAAGAAATGAAATCAGTATGTCAAAGAGATATCTGTATTCCCAATTTTTTTTTTTTTTTTTTTTTTGAGACAGAGTCTCACTTTGTTGCCCAGGCTAGAGTGAGTGCTGTGGCATCAGCCTAGCTCACAGCAACCTCAATCTCCTGGGCTCAAGCAATCCTGCTGCCTCAGCCTCCCGAGTAGCTGGGACTACAGGCATGTGCCACCATGCCCGGCTAATTTTTTTTTTCTATATATATTAGTTAGCCAATTAATTTCTTTCTATTTATAGTAGAGATGGGGTCTCGCTCTTGCTCAGGCTGGTTTCAAACTCCTGACCTTGAGCGATCCTCCCGCCTCGGCCTCCCAGAGAGCTTGGATTATAGGCGTGAGCCACTGTGCCCGGCCTGTATTCCCAATTTTATTAAAGCATTATTCATAAGCCAAGATACGGAATTTTTGCTTGGCCACTTGTCCATGAGGCTGAATCAGAATGATAAAGACAAGTAATTTGAGGAGGAAGGAAATAGACATTTTATTACTTTGCCAGCAAACGGGGAAAAATAGTAGACCTTCTTGTTTCAAAATCCAAATTTCCTGAACATAGGAAGAAATACAGAGCTTTTAAAGGATGGGTTCTCAGCTTGAGGCAATTACTGTTCAAGTACAGTTGATGATTTTGATCATCCCTTCTCCAGTGAAGACAAACGCATGACCTCTGCCCAGGACCTCCCTTTACCAGGTTTGGGCTGGGCCATCTCCTGTTGCACAAGAAAACAAAAGACTTACCCTGCCCCTCCCAACCACTGGCCTGAGGCAGGGATGCAGGCTTTTGTTCTCAAAAAGGAGTGGAGGATGTTTGAAAGAGACCGAGTTTTTTTTCCAGGCCATTCCCTTTGTTGTATGTTCCCCACTCTCAGTAATTCCGGTCCATATCTATGGGAGGAGGGATGATTACTCTGTTACAGAATCAACTTAAATGTCATTCAACAGCTGAATGAATGAAGAAAATGTGGTATAAATAGCCAATGGAATACTATTCATTTTTTTAAGAAGAAGAAAATCCTATCATGTTGATAATGTAGATGAACCTAGAGGATATTAGATTAAGTGAAAAAAGCCAGGAACAGAAAGACAAAGACTACACAATCTCTCTGTCTTTATTTAGGACTGTTAAAAAATAAAATAGAATAATAAAATAAAATAGAAAGACTACAATGATCTCACTTATATGTGAAATCTAAAAAAGTTCAACATATAGAAGCTGAGAGTAGAATGGTAGATACCAAAGGTGACCAGGAAGGGAGGTTAGGGAGAGGGTGGTCAAAGGATATAAAATTTCAGTTAGGAGTAAATTCGAGAGCTTTGTTGTTCAACATAGTCACTATAGCTAATAACAATGTATTGCACTCTTAAAAATTGCCAAGAGAAGGCCGGGCGGGGTGGCTCACGCCTGTAATCCTAGCTCTCTGGGAGGCCCAGGTGGGCGGATCATTTGAGCTCAGAAGTTCGAGACCAGCCCGAGCAAGAGCGAGACCCCATCTCTACTATAAATGGAAAGAAATTAATTGGCCAACTAAAATATATAGAAAAAATTAGCCTGGCATGGTGGCACATGCCTGTAGTCCCAGCTACTTGGGAGGCTGAGGCAGCAGGATTGCTTGAGCCCAGGAGTTTGAGGTTGCTGTGAACTAGGCTGACGCCACGGCACTCACTCTAGCCTGGGCAATAAAGTGAGACTCTGTCTCAAAAAAAAAAAAAAAAAAAAATTGCCAAGAGAGTAGTTCTTACCACACACAAAAAATGATAAGTATGCGAGGTAATGCATACGTTAATTAGCTTGATTTAGCCATTCCTGATGTATGTATATTTCAAAACTTCATGTTATGAGCCCAGCATGGTGGCTCACACCCGTAGTGTAAGAAATGGAAATTATAATAAAAGCTCAAAGCTAACAGCTTATTTAGCTTCTGTCCCCTCAGCTTGCTTGCTTACAATATATGCCTTAAGTAAAGCCATGACAGGCTTCAGCAGGTACTGGGCCTCAGAAGGTAGTAACCACAGGTCATTTCCTGATAAGAGGTTGAAAAGCCCCAGGACAGGGGGAGGAGGCCAAATACCAGATGACTCTGCAGTAAAATGCTGAAATAAAATGCAGAGGGAAAGCCCTAACACCAGAACCAATCAGCTGGTAACAGGAACCAACCAGAGCCAACCAGAAAAGAGATGAAATAAACTGCTGAAGAAGACTGCGGGATGGGGGAGGGGGAAAACTACTTAAGGGATACCCGTAACCCAGGCTGGGGTCCTTGTCAGAATAGAGGCCACTGCGTTGGCGCTCTGAGACTCGGACCCTAGCTTGAGCTAGTCATTAAAACTCCTTTTGATGATTTCAGCCTCAGTGACTCTGTCTCTTTGTTCTGTTGGGACTGCGGTTTCCCGCTCTAACAGTAGTTGTAGTTACGCAGAAGGATCCCTTAAGGCCGGGAGCTCTAGACAAGCCTGGGCAACATAGTGAGGCAGTGTCTCTAAAACTTATCGAGGTGTGGTGGTGTACCCGTACTCCCAGCTATTATACTTGGGAGGCTGAGGTGGGAGAATCCCTTGAGCCCAGGGGTTCAGGCTGCAACGAGCTCCAGCCTGGGCAACAAAGTGAAACTTTGTCTTTAAAATAACTAACTAACTAAATAAATAAATAAAGTCATACCTGATAAATAGATCCAATTTACATTTGTCAATTAAAATAATTATTAATTAAAACAATTATAACCCATGGTCCCAATATCAAGTGCCTAAAGAAATGGCTGTTGCTATCTATCATTTTTGGGTAAATACAAAAAATAATAGGGTTGCTTGCTTGCTTCTTAGTGCACTGTAGAAGTTTGAGAAGGAAATTAATGAGTTCAGAACTTTAAGTTCCTAGCTCTAGATCCAAGTAAAAAACCAGATGGCTTCTGTGAATGCCCTAAAATAAACCTTTAGCTCTTATTTTTTTTTGAGACAGAATCTCGCTCTGTTGCCCTGGCTAGAGTGCCATGGCATCAGCCTAGCTCACAGCAACCTCAAACTCCTGGTCTCTAGCAATCCTACTGCCTCAGCCTCCCTGGGACTACAGGCACGCGCCACCATGCCCAGCTAATTTTTTCTACATATTTTTAGTTGGCCAATTAATTTCTTTCTATTTTTAGTAAAGACGGGGGTCTCACTCTTGCTCAGGCTGGTTCGAACTCCTGACCTTGAGCAATCCTCCCCCCTCAGCCTCCCTAGGTGCTAGGATTACAGGCGTGAGCCACTGCATCTGACCAACCTTTAGCTCTTTTAGCTGCAGGGTGTAAAGATTTCTGACCAAGCCAGAAGTCTAATTATGTGGATGGCTAAGTTACAATGTAAATTGAATTTATGACACCACATAGTCTCTGTACTAAAATTAGGGCATTGACTGGGAACGAGTGAGAAAATTGCAGTAGGAACATAGAGAAGATTTCGATGAGACTGAAGACACCAAACTCCCAATTTTGCCTAGCATCTTTTGCTATAGAAATAGCCTTTTGTGTTCTGTATGTGTAAAATTATTCTTCTCTCGTCTGAAGAACCAGTAATGACCTGATTGCTTTGGTCGCTTTGTAGGGTGCAGTGATGCAGGGTATACACTTCAAAGGTATCCCTTTCAAGGTAAGCATAAGTTGTTCCATCTTATCTCTTCTGTCAGTAAGAAAGAGACACAAGGCCTGATGGGCCTCTTAGGATTTTAGGGGCAACATATGCTATAGTTGTGTATAATACTCTGATCTATTTACTGGCTAACCTAAAGGCTGCTGTCTTGGTGTGGATATCAGAGGAAGAGGAATCTCAGCATCAGATCAGGCTGCTGCACAATCTGCTCTGTCACTTGGTCCGTATTAACCCAGTAGATATGATTGTGCTTGTATCATGTCTGATAGATATGGATACCGTGTGGAGCCTTGGGGACATGCTCTCATAGGATTCTGAAGCAAAGCTATGCCATCTTTACATATTACTATTGTCCTTTTGAGAAATAGCTTCTACACCTCTGTTGGCTCTAATATGGAGTGATAGCTTGACTGTGGGACATCCAGATACCCTAAGCTGGATGACCTAAGCTGCCCATTATGACCTGAATGTTGCATGACTTAGCAAACCATAAAATTAAGTGTGCTCAGCAACACTCTATCAATAATCTAGATCAGCCTTCAGAAACTCCTATAGGAAGAAGTAAGTTGTATGAGTCTGGCTCTGACTCCTCCTAGATTGTTTCCTCTCAATTCATACCATAAGAATTCCCATAGCTAAGGAAGAAAAAAGTTGGGCATGATTGATTCTACATTATATGCAGGCATCACCACTGCAGTGCTACAGTCCCGCTTTGGGGTGGACCTGAAGAATACTGGCGAACAAACCTACTTCTAGTGGGCAGAATTTCAAGTTGTATATTCAATTGTCCACTTCACCTGGATCAAAGCGTTGGCAAGAAGTGTAGATATATATCGATTTATGGTCATTTGCTGACATTTGGCTAGAAGGTCAGGGGCATGTGAGGAATAGAATTGGAAGATTGCTAGTCTGGGATAAAATTATGTGATTAGACCTCTCCAATGGGCACAGAGTAGGAGATATTTGTGCTCTTTGTGAATGTCACCGAAAAGCAACCTCAGTAAAGGAAGATCTTTATAATAAAGTGGAAAAGGTGATAAGATAATAAGGTCTCTAATTGTTAGACATTATCTTTCCCCAGGTAT
This sequence comes from Mirza zaza, assembly GCA_008750895.1. Lineage (NCBI taxonomy): Eukaryota > Metazoa > Chordata > Mammalia > Primates > Cheirogaleidae > Mirza > Mirza zaza. Next base: position 23,090 of record VSMD01117916.1, on the reverse strand, counting down.
CCCTATCTCTGCCCAGTGGGCTTTTACACAAAATAGTCATTTGGGTAGGGATAGAGGTTATTCATGGATTTAGCAACATGAATTTTCACTGACCCAAACTATAGCAATGAGCCAAAGCTACCAACAGCAGAGACCAGTGGTGAACCCCTGATTTAGCACCATTTTGGGGAGGACAAGACAATCCTGGTAACAGGTTGATTACATTAGATCGCTTCATCATTCAAAGGCTAAACTTTGTTCTCATTGGACTAAACTATTACTGTGGAAGTGTATTTGCTTCCTTGCCTGCAATGTTTCTGCCAAAACCACCACAACCCCTGGATTTACAGAATGCTGTAAACATAATATGCCAAAGAAGGAACTCATTTTATAGCAAGTGAAGCGTGGTGATATGGTCATGCTCATAGAATTCATTGATCTTACCATGTTCCCCATTACTTGAAATAACTGTCCAGTTAGAATGGTAGAATGACCTTTTGCTTTATACATTGTTATCTTTTAAAATATTTTACCTCGGCCAGGCGCGGTGGCTCACGCCTGTAATCCTCTGGGAGGCCAAGGCGGGTGGATAGCTTGAAGTCAGGAGTTTGAAACCAGCCTGAGCAAGAGCGAGACCTCGTCTCTACTATAAATTAGTAGAAAGAAATTAATTGGCCAACTAATACAAACAATTAGCCAGGCATGGTGGCACATGCCTGTAGTCCCAGCTACTTGGGAGGCTGAGGCAGTAGGATTGCTTGAGCCCAGGAGTTTGAGGTTGCTGTGAGCTAGGCTGATGCCACAGCACTCACTGTAGCCTGGGCAACAAAGTGAGACTCTGTCTCAAAAAAATATATATATTTTACCTGCATTTATTCCATTTCTTATGCTCTTCATTTCTTTGAATATGTCCAAGTTTCTGACCTATATGATAGTCTCTCTTCCCGAAGAACTTTTAAAAACATTTCATGTAGAGTAGTTCTACTGGCAGTGAATTCTCTTGATTTTGACTTGTTTGAGAAAATTTTTATTTCCTCTTTATTTTTTAAGGGTACTTTAGCTGGGTATAGAATTCTCAGTTGACCTTTATTTTCACCATTTGAAAAATGTTACTTTGTTCTCTTGCTATTTGCATAGTTTTGGATGAAACATTTGTTATAATTCTAATATTTGTCCCTCTATAGCTGATATGTAGTTTTTTCTGCCTTCAAGATTTTTGTTTTTCTTTGGTTTGTAGCTATTTGAATGTGATATGCCTAAGTCACTGGGTTTTGGTATTCTGTTTGGTGTTCTCTGAGCCTCTTGGTTCAGTGTCTATCACTAATTTTGAAAAAATTTTGGTCATTATTTACTCAAATATTCATTCTCACTTTTTCTCTCTTCTCTTTCTGGGATTCTAGTTATGCAAATATCAGTCCACTTGATATTGTCTCACATCTTTTTGATATTATATTCTGTTTTTTCATATGCCTTTTTGCTATTTGCATTTTAGTTTGGATAATTTCCATTTACCCATCTTCAAGTTTACTGAGTCTTTGCTTACCTGTGTTGAGTCTGTTGATGAGCTTATCAAAGGCATAGCATATTTTCATCTCCATTACTGTTTTTTAATTTTGATCATATGGGTTTTCTCTTCACACTGCTCCTCAAAAAGAACCTGCCTCTTGTAGCTCTCCTAACCATATTCTATTGTTATTTGTAAAATCAACCATTTTTAGCATGGAGGTGTTGGATAAGCAAGAGAGGCATTCTATGATGTTCAGATTAAATCATAGCATTTACAGTAGCACTGTAAGTTTGGGTCTTGAGATATGGAGTTCTTAAGTGTTCTCGTCTCTCCTGCAGATCTAACACTAGGCCTACCATGTCTCTTGCTCTCCTCTAGGAGTAGTAGCTTCTTTTGGTCCTGCAATTTTTTGTTGCTTTTTCTACTGCAAATTAAGGCTTTTGATCCATAGGGTAGGCAGGAGAGATAGGTTTCAGAAGTGGCTACTGTTCCACAGTCCTAGCCAGCACTGTGAGGGACTCTTTCTCAGGATTTTCCTTGATCTCCTTTGTGGGTGCCTAGTTGTATTCTTGGAGGAAAAATCCACAAGAGTATGCAATCCCCTACATGTCTGTGTCCCTCAGGAGCTTCATGCTACCCTATCTCATAGCTTTAGGCTCTACTGGTCTGGAAGTATTGATTCTCAAGGAAAGAATGCTCCAACCAGTGGATACACCGATTCCATTAAACTGGAAATCCACTGGCTTTTTGGGCTTCACATGCAAGTGAACCAACAGGCAAAAGGAAATTACTGTTTTGAATGGGGAAATTGATATTATTAAGGAGAAATTAGGTGATTGTTACATAAGGGACATAAAGATAAATATGTTTGGAAGATAGGAGATGCCATGGGGGGTGCCTCTTACTCTTCCTACATGTGATAAAAATTAAGAGAACACTACAACAAACCAGTAAAGTAGGACTGTTAATGGTACAGACCATTCAAGAATAAAGGTTTGGCCGGGCGTGGTGGCTCAGGCCTGTAAACCTAGCTCTCTGGGAGGCCGAGGTAGGTGGATTGTTTGAGCTCAGGAGTTCGAGACCAGCCTGAACAAAAGCGAGACCCCATCTGTACTATAAATAGAAAGAAATTAATTGGCCAACTAATATATATAGAAAAAATTAGCCGGGCATGGTGGCGCATGCCTGTAGTCCCAGCTACTTGGGAGGCTGAGGTAGCAGGATTGCTTGAGCCCAGGAGTTTGAGGTTGCTGTGAGCTAGGCTGATGCCACGGCACTCACTCTAGCCTGGGCAACAAAGTGAGACTCTGTCTCAAAAAAAAAAAAGAATAAAGGTTTGGACCAGCCCACCAGGTAAGGAAACACAATCTGTTGAGGGTAATGGCAATATATAATAGGTAGTAGAAGAAGGAAGTTATAAATGCCATTTATAACTATGTGACTAATTATAGAAACAAGGAACAAGAGTATTTATTTCTTACTTTGATATAAATTATTTTTCTTTATTCCTCTTTCACATTTTATCTAACAAAAATATGCTAATAAAAGGTGTGACCCAGCTGGAAGACAAACAAATATCTTATAAAGATGAATATAATGGGCTGACCATGGTGGTCCATGCCTGTAATCCTAGCACTTTGGGAGGCCGAGGTGGGAGGATTGTTCGAACTCAGGAGTTCAAAACCAGCCCAAGCAAGAGCGAGACCCCATCTCTACTAAAAATAGAAAGAAATTAGCTGGACAGCTAAAAATATATAGAAAAAATTAGCTGGGCATGGTGATGCATGCCTGTAGTCCCAGCCTCCCTGGGAGGCTGAGGCAGGAGGATTGCTTAAGCCCACGAGTCAGAGGTTGCTGTGAGCTAGGCTGATGCCACAGAACTTTAGCCCTGGCAACAGAGTGAGACTCTGTCTCAAAAAACAAACAAACAAACAAAAAGGTGAATATAATGACTTTATATCTGATTTGGGTAAAGGCTGGCATGTTTTTGATTATAGGAAAGATTGGAGTATTATGTTTGCTATTGTGTTCAGAAGGTAAATATGGTTTAAAATGGTGTATATGAATGCTAAGTTGACAAGAGATGGACATTTGTGGAGTGCACTATGTCATCATGGTTAATATGGAATTATACTTTTTATCCTGAAGAACAGTGGTGATTGAAATCCTCCAACAGGTAGAACTATGAGTGGTACATTTGGTTGCACACTTTCTGAGAAGGCAGAAGTGAAAGAGTGGCATTACTTCGTAAAGATCATCTTACATGCAGTGACAGAGATACAGAGGTACCTGGCAGGTTCCGGCTTGTGCTCCTTCTGCTTTGCTTCGCACTCAGTTCTTCATGACTGTTTGTGATGCTGAGCAACACAAGCTCCAAGTTTACCATTAGACTTTGGTCGTGGACCCACGAGGTGGAAGTACATAAAGAGGCAAGAGTTTCCCTTCTTGGTTCCTCTTCAGTGACTAGCTTCTCAGACTGATTGGCAGCTCCTTCATCCATTTTCCAATGGGCTCCTCTTGGGCTTTTATATTTCCCAAGTTCCTACAATTTTATCAGCCCTAATTCCTATAACAAATCTCTTATCCTATATCACTTATTAGTTATTCTTCTCTTTTGGCTGAGCCTAGAATTATATAATTCTATCACCAGACGAAAGCAATTATTGTGAACTATAGAAATTTTCATTAGAAGGTGTTATAGATTGGCTGGCTTTGTGCTTAACATCTGTAATTCAACTTTACAGTCACAAAGACAGATTCAAATTACCACTCTTATGCCTAGGCATGTTATTTTACCTTGGAATTTTATCTCCTCGTTTTAAATTAGAGATAATAGTGTGTACTATGCATTATTAGTTATAAGTTTTTAAAGCATTCAGTATAGGGCCTACCATATAGTATTTTAGTTTTTTTGTACCTTCCCCTTGCTAACACTACTGATTATATATTTCAGTGGTTTATAGTATGTAAAAACTATGTGGCATACAACATATATTTGCTGAATATATATTTCAAATAAATATAAAATATATATAACTCACATGTTATATATATATAATATACAATATTATCTTTTAGCATCCTGGAAAACCTTGTTTTTCTCTAGTTTGTTCTTTTTTCCCCCTACAAACAAATACAGAGCTTCCTTTTTGTAGAAAAAAATATTATTAATAATTTGTGTCTTATAGATTAGAGCTTTTTAACTAATGTACCAAAGTACAATGATGTGTAAGGTTCACTGATGTGCCATGTATAGGTTACAGATATGGAAATACACTGACCCGCTCAGCTATCATTGCAGTCAGCTGGGGGCTGGGGCAGCTGATGTCCCAGTTATCTTTGTTCTCCTCAGGCCATGGGCAGTCTGTCATTTACCACAGTGTTCTACACAAAAGCAGTATTGTCAATTTTTGATTTGCACTATAACTGAAAACACTGTAATTTTACACAGGCGAATGAGGCAGCTTGATTTTTCTAATTAATTCAATTTTCCAGAGGTGATTTTTTTCAAAACACATTGGATGAGAGCTGTGATATGCAAATCATGCAAAATGCTTTGATGCCATTTTGATATGGCTCTTTGAGAACATTTTGTGATGAGACTATTTGGACTCTGCAATTTTATTCTACATATTTTATAACCTATCAAATTATTCTATATTCTTCTCACTATGCAGCAGTTAAGCAGAAACATTGCTTAACATGTCTCAAATGAAAATAACTACAAAGGCCCTACTTTAAGAAATTCCTCGACCGTTGGGATGTCTGCTGCATTAGTTCAGTATTATCACTTTACTAGTGATTGTAGAAGCTCTATAATTATTATTATCATTATTTAGACAGATTCTCAGTCTGTTGCCCAGGCTAGAGTGCTGTGGCATCAGTCTAGCTCACAGCAACCTCAAACTCCTGGGCTCAAGCAATCCTTCTGTCTCAGCCTCCCAAGTAGCTGGGACTACAGGCATGCGCCACCATGCCCGGCTAATTTTTCCTATATATATTTTTAGTTGGCCGATTAATTTCTTTCTATTTTCAGTTGAGATGGCGTCTCGCTCTTGCTCAGGCTGGTTTCGAACTCATGACCTTGAGCGATCCACCTGCCTTGGCCTCCCAGAGTGCTAGGATTACAGGAATGAGCCATCAAGTCTGGCCCTCTATAATTCTTTTTTTTTTTTTTTTTTTTTTTTTTTTTTTTTTTTTTTTTTTTNATTGTCTCGCTTTGTTGCCCAGGCTAGAGTGAGTGCCGTGGCGTCAGCCTAGCTCACAGCAACCTCAAACTTCTGGGCTCGAGCAATCCTGCTGCCTCAGCCTCCCGAGTAGCTGGGACTACAGGCATGCGCCACCATGCCTGGCTAATTTTTTTATATATATATATTAGTTGTCCAATTAATTTCTTTCTATTTTTATAGTAGAGACGGGGTCTCGCTCAGGCTGGTTTTGAACTCCTGACTTGAGCAATCCGCCCGCCTCGGCCTCCCAGAGTGCTAGGATTACAGGCGTGAGCCACCGCGCCCGGCCTCCCTCTATAATTCTTGATAGCTGAACATTTAATATTTTATTCTTTTTATCCTATTTATATTTCTTTTCATTTGCTGAAATTATTTATTAAAATAATTCAGTTTTTATTTCATCAAACTAATACATGTACATAGCTTAAAAAACCTAGCAATACTAAAAATTTTGTAATAAAAATGGCAGCCTACTATTCTTCCTCTCCATATCCACCTCTTTCTCCAAAATCAATCATTTATAATTTTTAGGCTCTATTTTATCTTACATGGCTACATATTTCTAAGTGACATATATATGTCATTATTTCTATCTTCACTAATTTATAAACTTACTGATATGGTAGATTAGGATTTATCTCACTTATGTCCTTTCCCCACTCCCTATTCTTCCACACTACCCTTGTCTTTATTCTCTCAGTATAGCTATATCATTATGAATTCAACATTCAGTATTTACATTATTAAGAACAGGTAAATATTATTTGCTCTTGAACCAAATGGTTAGAGACAGAAAATATTATTACATAATATATTACATTGTTAGAGGCAGAAAACATTATCTGATGCTGAATCAAATAGTGCCCATTATATTTTTTTCTTCTCTAACTTTATTACTCCCACAGATAATAATTGTTTTGTTCTTCATTTGTTTGCTGTTCCTTTTATCAGGGTTATCTTCCCACATCCTTAGAAATCCTGTAATGATAGCTTTTAACAGGGCTGAATATATCAGATTACCTAATATTTCTATTATTTTCCTCTGGAGATGCCCGTCATGTTCTGCTCCAAGCAGGGCTTGTTCTTTTTCTGTGTATTCATCCTCACAGTTTTCCTCATTTCCTATTATATTGGGATCTATTTCCTGAAGCCTATTGTCTTCTGTTTGGTTTATGTTGTCATTTTGGTAGATGGCATCCTTAATTAAGATTCCTATGAAATTGTGTATAAGAATTAAAGTTTTAAAATTTAGCACATCTGAAAAGTCTCTATTCTCATTTCATATTTAATTGATAGTTTAGCTAGTTATATAATGATTTGAATTATTAGTTTGTACAAGAAAAAATTTTTAAATAATTAAATCATGAGAAGCATTTTTATTCAAAATTTTAAAGTTAATGCTAACCTTTGATATTATAATTGAGGAGTCCAATATCATTTTTATTTTTGATCCTGTGTATATGTGGCCTCTTATACTCCTGTCTTCCTCCACCATAAGCTTTTAGGATCTTTCCTGTATTCTCAAGATTTTGAAATTTCAAGGTGAAATGTCCAGGTGCATGTCTTATACTTTGTACTATTAGTGAAACTTTGAATTTTGAGACCTGTATCCTTCAGTTGTGGAAATTTTTTTGCATGTATTTTGATAATTCTCTACCTACCCTGTTAGATATTTTCTCTTTATTTTGAACTATTAGTTGGATGTTATACCTCCTGGACTGATTTTCCTTCTTTTAAAAAATTCTTTCTTTTCTATTTTTTACTCTTTCTCTTTATTGAATTTGTTAATATGACTAGTATATTTTAATTGTTTTATATTATTTTATATTTATTTGTGCTTTTTTTACATGATTTTTTTCTTTTTTTGAGACAGAGTCTCGCTTTGTTGCCCAGGCTATAGTGAGTGCCGTGGTGTCAGCCTAGCTCACAGCAACCTCAAACTCCTGGGCTCAAGCAATCCTACTGCCTCAGCCTCTCGAGTAGCTGGGACTACAGGCATGTGCCACCATGCCTGGCTAATTTTTTCTATATATATTAGTTGGCCAGCTAATTTCTTTCTATGTTTTTTAGTAGAGACGGGGTCTCACTCTTGCTCAGGCTGGTTTCGAACTCCTGACCTCGAGCAATCCACCCGCTTTGACCTCTCAGAGTGCTAGGATTACAGGCTTGAGTCACCACGCCTGGCCTACATGATTTTTTAATTTCAAAATATTATGGTAGTACAATTGTTTTTGGTTAGATGTATTCATTTTGTTATGCTTGAGTCAGGGTTATAAGTTTGCCCATCACCCATATAGTTTTCATTTTATACTTTAGGTGGGTTTTGGCCCAACCCTTGCTCCTCCCCTCCCCCCTGATTGATTTCCACTAAGTTTTACTTCCCTCTGTGCACATGTGTGCTCATTGGTTAGTTCCAATTTAATAATGAGTACATTTAATGTTTGTTTTTCTATTCTTTAGATACTTCACTTATGATAATGACCTCCTTGTTGCAAAAGGCCTTAATTCATCTCTCTTCATGGCTGCATAGTATTCCATAGTATACATGTACCACATTTTGTTGATGCATTCATAAATTGCTAGTCACTTGAGTTGATTTCACATATTTGCAATTGAGAATCATGCTGCAATAAACATTCAAGTGCCAGTGTCTTTTTGATGAAAATAATTCTTTTCCTTTGGGTAAGTACCCAGTAGTGGGACTGCTGGATCAAATAGTAGGTCTACTTTTCATTCTTTGAGGAATCTCCATTCTGTTTTTGATAGAGGTTATACTAATTTGCAGTCCCACCAATTTCTCTCTGCATCCACACCAGCATCTATTGTATCTGGACTTTTTAATAAAAGCCATTCTAACTGGGTAAGGTGATATCTCATTCTGGTTTTAATTTGCATTTCCCTGATAATTAGTGATATTGAGTATTTTTTCATATGTTTATTGGCCATTTGTCTATCTGCTTTTGAAAAGTTTCTGATCATGTCTTTTGGCCTCTTTTTAATTTTTTTTTTCTTGTTGATTTTCTTGAGTTCTTTATAGATTCTGGTTATTAGCTCTTTATCAGATGCATAGCTTGTGAGTATTTTTCCCATTCTGTAGGTTTTCTATTTGCCCTGTTGATGTTTCCTTGGCTGTGCAGAAGCTTTTTTAATGTAATCAAGTCACATTTATTTATTTTTGTTGTTGCTGTGATTGCCATTGGGGTCTCCTTCATAAATTCTTTGCCTAGGTTGATATCCAGAAGAGTTTTTCCAAGATTTTCTTCTAGAATTCTCATGGTTTCATATCTTATAGTCAAGTCTTTTATCCATCTCAAATTAATTTTTGTGAGTGGTAATAGATATGGATCCTATTTCATTCTTTTGCATGTAGTTATCCAATTTTCTCATCACCATTTATTGAATAGGGCTTCCTTCCCACTGTGTATATTGTTGTCTGCTTTGTCAAATATCAGCTGGCTATATATGGATCGTTTTATATCTGGGTTCTCATTTTTGTTCTCTATTTTTGTACCAACATCATGCTCTTTTGGTTACTATAGCCTTGTAGTATAGCTTCAAGTCTAGTAATGCTATGCCTCCAGATTTGTTCTTTTTTGCTTAAGATTTCATTCACTATTGGGATTCTTTTCTGGTCCCAAACAAACCATAGAATTATTTCTTCTAGATCTGTGTTATATGACTTTGGTATTTTGATGGGGATTGCATTGAATCTGTAAATATTTTTGGGTAGTATGGAGATTTTAACAATGTTGATTCTGCCAATCCATGAGCATGAAATGTTTTTCATTTTGTTTGTGTCGTCTGTGATTTCTTTCCTCAGGGTTCCATAGTTCTCTTTGTAGAGATTTTTCACCTCCTTGGTTAAGTATATTCCTGGGTATTTTATTTTCTTTGTAGCTATTGTGAATGATATTGAGTCTTTGATTTGACTCTAAACTTGACTGTTATTGGTGTATAGAAATGCTACTGATTAGTGTATGCTGAATTTGTAAACTGATATTTTGCTGAAATTTTATATCAATATAAATCTCCATTTATATTGGAGTCTCTTGGTAGTCATTGTGGTTTTCTAGATATAAGATCATATCATCAGCAAGATGTGATAATTTGACCTCCTCTTTCCCTAGTGGGTTACCCTTAATTTCTTTCTCTTGTCTGATTGCTCTGGCTAGAACATCCAGCACTATGTTGAATACAAGTTGTGACAGTGGGTACCTTTGTTTTCTTCCAGTTCTTAGTGGGAACGCTTTCAACTTTTCCCCATTCAGTATGTTTGAAGTGTGCTTTTCTCATATACAGCTTTTATAATTTGAGACGTGTTCCTTCTATGTCTATTTTGTTGAGGCATGAAACGGTGCTGAATTTTGTCAAATGCTTTTTCTGCAATTATTTGAGATGATCATATGGTCTTTGCTTTTGCTTATGTTTATGTGGTGAATCACATTTATTGATTTATGTATGTTGAACCATCCTTGCATCACTAGGATTAAGCCCACTTTGTCATGGTGGATTCTTTTTTTCATTCATTGTTGAATTCTGTTTACTATTACTTTACTGAGGATTTTGACATCATGTTCAAATGGGATATTGGTCTGTAGTGTTCTTTTTTTGTTGTGTCCTTTCTTGGTTTTGGTATCAAGGTGATACTGGCTTCGTAGAATTAGTTGGGGAGGGTTCTTTTCTTGTTGATGTTGTGGATAATATCTGCAGTATAGGTACCAGCTCTTCTTTGTATGTCTGGCAGAATTCAGCTGTGTATCCATCTGATCTGGGGCTTTTATTCTTGGAAGACTTTTTATCATGTTGCTAATTATTGGTCATATTGGGAGTTCTACTTCTTCCTGACTGAGTCTTGGAAGATTGAGTGTTTCTAGGAATTTTCCATTTCCTCTATGTTTTCATCTATGTGCAGAGAGATTTTTACAGTATTCACAGATGATATTTTGTATTTCCGTGGTATCAGTTGTAATATTTCCTTTTTCATTTCTAATTGAGCTTATTTGGGTCCTTTCTCTTCTATTCCTGGTTAATCTAGAAAGAGGTCTATCAATTCTTTTCAAAGAAGCAACTTTTTTCTTGTTTCATTGATACTTAGTATTTTTGTTTTGTTTTGTTTTGTTTCCATGTTGTCAGTTCTGCTCTGACCTTAGTATTTTCTTTTCTTCTTCTGGCTCTGTGTTTGGTGTGCTCTTCCTTTTCTAGTTCCTTGAGACATGTCATAGATTATTAATTAGTGATCTTCTTGTCTTTTCAATGTAGGCATTTAAGGCTATGAGTTTTCCCCTTAGTACTGCTTTTGCTGAATCACACAGATTTTGGTAGCTTGTGTCCCCTTTGATGTTCTATTTAAGAAATCTTTTCATTTTCATCTTAATTTTATTATTGACCCAATAATCATTCAGCAGGAGGTTGTTTAATTTACATGACTTTGTGTTGAGTTGAGTGCTTTTCTGGGACTTGATTTCTAGTTTTATTCCACTGTTGTCTGAGAAGATACATGTTGTGATTTCTAGTTTTTTGAATTTGTTGAGACATGTTTTGTGGTATAAGATATGATCAATCTTGGAGAATGGTCTATGTGCTGATGAGTAGAATATATATTCAGTAGTTTCGTTTTGTTTTGTTTTGTGAGACAGGGTCTCACTCTGTTGCCCAGCTAGAGTGCCATGGCATCAGCCTAGCTCACAGCAACCTAAGACTCCTGGGCTCAAGTGATCCTCCTGCCCCAGCCTCCTAAGTAGGTAGTACTACAGGCACATGCCACCATGCTCAGCTAATTTTTTCTATATATTTTTAGTTGGCCAATTAATTTCTTTCTATTTTTAGTAGAGATGGGGTCTTGCTCTTGCTTCTGACCTTGAGTGATCTGCCTGCTTCAGCCTCCCAGAGTGCTAGGATTACAGGGGTGAGCCACCGCGTCCGGCCCTATTCAGTAGTTTTTGAGTAAAATGTTCTATAAATGCTTACTAGGCCCATTTGTTCTAGAGTCCTGTTTAAGTCTAGTGTTTATTTATTTTCTCTTTGTATGATCTATCCAGTTCTGTTATTGGGGTATTAAAGTCTCTGGCACTTACAATACTGCTATTTATCTCTTTGCTCAGATATAGTAAGATTCGCTTTATGAATCTGGGTGCTCCTGTGTTAGATGCATAAATATTGAAGATAGTTATGTCTTCTTGTTGAATTGTACCCTCTACCATTATATAATGACCATCTTTGTCTTTCTTTACTATTGTTGTTTGAACGTCAATTTTGTCTGATATGAGAATGGCTACAGCTGCTTTCTTTTTGTTTCCACTTGTATGAAACATTTTTTTCCATTTCTTCACTTTGAGTCTGTATGAGTCCTTGTGGGTTAGATGTGTTTCCTGGAGACAGAAGATAATTGGGTTGTATTTTTTTTCACCCATTCAGCCAGCCTTTGTCTCTCAAGTGGGGCATTCAGAGTGTTCATGTTGATTGATAGAATTGATGTATGTGCTGCTGTTCTGTTCATCCTGTTAGGTAGTATTTTATTTCTTTGTTTTACCTATTGTGCTATTGTTTTATTTGAATTCTGAGCTTCAGCTTTTGGTTGGTTTTACACTGGAGGGTGTCTATTGTGCTGATCCATATATAATACAGTGCTGAGAACTTCCTGCAGGGAACGTCTGGTTTTGACAATTTCTGTCAGTGTTTGATTGTCTAGAAAAGTCTTTATTTCTTTTTCATACATGAAACTTAGTTTTGCAGTATACAAAATCCTAATTTGGCAGTTCTTCGGTTTAAGAAGACTGAAGATGGGGCCCCAATCTCTTATGCCTTGTAGGAGCTCCATTGAGAAGTCTGCAATTAGACTGATGGGTTTTCCTTTGTAAGTTACTTAATGTTTTCACCTCATGGCTCACTGGAGTTGCCCTTAGTTTTGACTTTGGCCTATCTGATGACTGTGTGATTGCCTCTTTGCAATGAATCTCTCAGGTGTTTGTTGAGCTTCTTGTACCTCGATATCTAAATTTCTAGCAAGACCAGGGAAGTTTTCAACAATTATTGCCTCAAATAGGTTTTCCAGCCCTTGTACAGTTTTTCTTCTTCACCCTTAGGGATGCCTTTGATTCTTAAATTTATCTGTTTTACATGATGTCATATTTCTGTAGGCTTGTTCATTCCTCTTAATATTCTGTTCTTTATTTTTGACTGAGTTAATTTGAAAGAGTTGTCTTCAAGCTCCGAGATTCTTTGTTCTCCCTGGGTTAGTCTATTCTTAAAACTTTCCAATGTGTTCTGTATTTTCTTAAATGAATTCTTCATTTCCAGAAGTTGTGATTTTTTAAATATGTTATTTCTTTAGTGAATTTTTCCATTCATTTTCTGATTTTTTTCAGGTTTCTTTGAGCTGGTTTTCCATTTTCTTTCGTCAGTAGGTGGTGTTTGCCAGAAGAAACAAGCTGCAGTGTTGTTTTTAGTACCAGTGACTAGCTCTAGAAGAAGCACTCAAATGCCCCAGGTGGTGAGTGGGGCCCTGGAACTTCCAGGTGAGTCCTTATTCCCCAGGATAGCAGAGGTGGGTGGGGGAGTGAGGCTGGGTAGGTTTGGGTTGGGTGAGCCTGCAGTCAGACTGCATAAAATCTGGTAAGATAGCTATTTCAACATGGGTCAAAAACCCTCTCCAATGAACATGTTGTGACTTTTCATTTATTTCTTATTTAATTGCTTTTAAAAATTTTTTGTAGAGACAGAGCCTTGTTATGTAGTTCCGCTGGTCTTGAACTCCTGGCCTCAGTCTATCCTCTTGCCTTGGCATTCCAAAGTGCTGGGATTACAGGCCTTTTGTAGCAATGTTTTGTAGTTTTCAGTGTACAAGTCTGCTTCCTTGGTTAAATTTATTCATACACATTGTATTCTTTTTGATGCCATCATAAATCTCTTCTACTTTAAGTAGAATTTTTTTTCCTATGGATACAGTATTAAGGGAACATATTTTCTTTTAATTTGTGCACTTTTACTCCATCCTGCCTACTTTTCTTTGACCAGCACCTATTACTACACTTATATCACCATTTAAAATGTTGACATGAACTGTAGTGAATGTAGAGCCCTGTGTATACAAATAAAGACTTCCATTCATTTTGACTAGCAGTGCAAAATATCCAAGATGACTGAATTTATTATTACAGATGTGCAGGTATTCTACCAATGAGCTAGCATTTTTTTCCATGAGCAATAATATAAAGACAAACATAAGTTATAAAATATTGTATATTTATTCCACTAAATGTTTTTTGTCATTTCAGCAATATCACAAAATATTGCTGAAAACAATATTTTTGCATAATGTGAGTTCTAGTAAAAATATAGCAAAATGAAGTAACATTTCTGTAGGTCAGCATAGTTTATTTTTTTTATTATTTTTGAGACAGAGTCTCACTCTGTTTCCTGGGCTAGAGTGCCGTGGCATCAGCCTAGCTCACAGCAATCTCAAACTCCTGGGCTCAAGGAATCCTCCTGCCTTAGTGTCCCAAGTAGCTGGGACTACAAGCATGCACCACCATTCCTGGCTAATTTTTTCTATATATTTTTAGTTGGCCAATTGATTTCTTTCTGTTTTTAGTAGAGATGGGATTTCACTCTTCCTCAGGCTGGCTTGAACTCCTGACCCTTGAGCGATTCTCCCTCCTCGGCCTCCCAGAGTGCTAGGAGTATAGGCGTGAGCCACCGCGCCCAGCTAGTATAGTTTTTTTATTTCCCCATACAGCATTCAATTTTTATTAACTTTATGATGTTGTAACACTTGGAATTGTCAACAAAATTCTTTTCCAGGTGCAGTGGCTTCTACCTTTCACCATGGGGTAATGCAGCCAGAAGGCCCTTGCCAGATGTGGGCTCCACCACCTTTGACTTCCCAGCCTCCAGAATTGTAAGAAATAAATCTCTGTTCTTTATAAATTACCCAGTCTCAGGTATTCTGTTATAGCATCAGAAAATAGACTAAAGCAGAAAATTATAGGTTGTTGTTATAACAAATACCTGAAAATGTGGAAGTGGCTTTGGAATTGGGTGACAGGTAGAGGCTGGAAGAATTTGGAAGAGCAGGCTAGAAAAAGCCATTTCTGAGAATGGAGCTTTAGCAATTCTAGTTAGTGCTCACAAGAAGGTGAGCTATAGAAAGAGCCTAAATAAAGACAAACATAAGTTATAAAATATTGTATATGTATTCCACTAAATATTTTTTGTCTTCATTTTAGCAATATCACAAAATATTGCTAAAATCAATATTTTTGCATAATTTGGGTTCTAGCAAAATGAAATAACATTTCTGTAGGTCAGCATAGTTTATTTAAAAAAATTTTTTTTGAGACAGAGTCTCACTCTTGCCCTCAATAAATATGATGGCCATTCTGATGAGATAAAGGCCATGAAATAAAGGCCATTCTGATGAGATCTCAGATGGAACTGAGGAAGAAGGTATTGGAAACTGCAGTAAAGACTATTATTACTATTCAGTTGCAAAGAACTTGGCAAAATTTTGTCCATGTCCTAGGACTTTGTGGAAGGTAGAACTTAAGAATTGTAAAGTAGGATATCTGGCAGAAGAAACATCCAAGCAGCAAAGCATTCAAGCTGCTGTATGGCTTCTTTAGGCCACTTAAAGTAAAATGAGAAAAGAGAAAAATTATTTAAAGACAAAATGTATAAGTAAAAGGGAAGCCAAATGGAAAGGGTTGGAATACTCTCAGCCTGGCCATGAAATAGAGAAGTATGTTGAGAAGATAATACCAAGGGTGCAGCCAAGCAAAGGTTTGCTAAAGAGATTACTATGGATAAAAAGGAAGCAAGGGGCCGGGCGTGGTGGCTCACGCCTATAATCCTAGCACTCTGGGAGGCCAAGGCCGGCAGACTGCTCAAGGTCATGAGTTCAAAACCAGCCTGAGCAAGAGTGAGACCCCGTCTCTACTAAAAATAGAAACAAATTAATTGGCCAACTAAATATATATATATATGTATATATATATATATATATACACACATATATATATATAAAATTAGCCAGGCATGGTGGTGCATGCCTGTAGTCCCAGCTACTCGGAAGGCTGAGGCAGGAGGATCGCTTGAGCCCAGGAGTTTGAGGTTGCTGTGAGCTAGGCTGATGCCACGGCATTCTAGCCTGAGCAACACAGTGAGACTCTGTCTCAAAACAAAAAACAAAAAACAACAAAAGAAGCAATTTTTTTTTTTTTTTAATCAAGACAATGGGAGAATGACCCCAAAGCCATTTCAGAGATTTTCTAAGGAAGCTAAGACCTTGAGGGCAAGGTTTCCAGGGAGGCAACCGTGGGACCTCAGCATTCGATGTGCTGCACTGCCTTGGGACTCAGTTCTTGAGTTCTGGTGCAGTGCCTGTCAGCCATTCCAGCCATGGCTCAATTAGGCTGAGGTATAACTCTACCCACTGCTCTAAAAGGTATAAGCCATAAACCTTGGTGGTGGTCACCAGGTGCTACCTTTACAGGCATGCAGAACACAAGAGCTGTGGGGCTATGGTGGCCTCCACCTAGAATTCAAAGCATGTTGTAGAAAGCCTGTGGGCCCGGGCAAAAACTTGACTCAAGGCAGAGACACTGCAGACATCCCCCACTAAGACAATGTCTAGTGGAGCCATGGAGTGGGGCAGCCCTCAGTTTCACAGAACTGTAGGGCCACTAGCATGCAACTTCAGTTTTCCCCGCCTGGGAAAGTTACAGGCAGGAAACTCCAACATTTAGGGGCTGATTAGGGGACTGAGACCAGGAAGCCATAAGGGTGGGGCTTCTTTAGGCTTAGGGTACCCAACTGCTACCCTAGTGTGCCTAGGATACAGGCATGTAGTCATAGGAGAGTATTTTTCAGCTTTTTTTTTTCCCTGTTGGGTTTTTAGACTTACTTGGGATCTATTACCCCATTCTTTTTGGCTTTTTCTCCCTTTTGGGATGGGAATGTCTATCCTATGTCTGTCCTACCATTGTATTTTGGAAGCATGTAACTTGTTAATTTCACAGGCAGGCTTGCAGCTAGAAAGGTATTTGCTGCAGAATGAATTGTGCCTTGAGTCTCACCCATATATGACTCAGATGAGGCTCTGGACTTTTGAATGGTGCTGGAACAAATTAGGCCTTTGGGGGTCTTGGGATGGGATGAATGTATTTTGTGCATGAGAAGGACATGAATTTGGGGGGCCAGGGGCAAAATGCTATGGTTTGAATATATCCCCCAACGTTCATGTGTTGAAAACTTAATCTGCAATGCAACAGTGTTGAGATGTGGGACCCCTTAAGAGGTGATGATAAGGTCATGAAGGCTCTGCCCTCATGAATGGATTAATGCTATAGTTACTGAGGAAGCAGGTTCCTGATAAAAGGGTGACTTTGATCCCCTTGTCCACCTCTCCCGTTTGCACGTGCTATCTTGTTTTTCCATTTTCTGTCAAGGGTTGATGAAGCAAGACGCTCAGACATGGGCCACTTGACTTTGGACTTCCCAGCCTCCAGAACTGTAAGAAATAAATCTGGTCTTTATAAATTACCGAGTCTCAGGTACTTTGTTATAGCAGCACAAAATTGACAAAGACACAGGGATTTCACTGATTTATTAAGAATTTGATGGAATTACCTTTTCTCATTTCTCCATTTTGATCATTAATTTTCCATTAAATAAAATTTGTATAACATTCTTTCACAGATTTTATGTGGTTTATGCTTGACAGTAGTCTACTCAATTTTATTCTTTCAAGTTTTTAAAAAATTTAAGCAAAACTTCTGTGAAGATTTTCTATTTTCCTTTGTCTATTTCTATTCTGAGGTCCACATTCATGTCCTTTATTTCTTTTACAAACTCACTTTGTACACATTATTAATGTTCTAAAGGTTTAGAAAAAACCCCAAAATGTAATTGTTTTCAGTGCTTATCAAATTTGAATATATTTTATCAAAAGATAAACATAAAAACATCACAATTTAAATTAGTTATTATGTTGGTGCAAAAGTAATTGTGGTTTCGGACTGTGAATTTTAAATCATTATAACTAGGCTCAAACACATCTGTATTGATCAAAACAGGAACTATTATAATCAACACATTTTTTGCCAATGAGGAATAAGTTTGTTCATTTCTGTAGCATAAAAATCCATGCTTTGGGATTCCATGAACTCTTAGAAAGCATTTTGTATATCCTGTTGGTTGTGGAAACATTTTCCCTGCAAAAAGTTGTCAAGATACCTGAAGAAGTGGTAGATGGTTGGTGAGAGGTCAGGTGAATATGGCAGATGAGACAAAACTTTGTAGCCCAATTCCTTCAACTTTTGAAGTGTTGGTTGTGCAACATGTGGTCAGGTGTTGTCCTGGAGAAGAATTGGCCCTTTCTGTTGACCAATGCCAGCTGCAGGCATTGCAGTTTCAGTGTAGCTCATGGAATTGCTGAGCATACTTCTCAGATATAAAGGTTTCACCAAGATTCAGAAAGCTGTAGTAGGTCAGACTGGCAGTAGATCACCAAACAGTGACCATGAGCTTTTTTTGGTGTAAGTTTGGCTTTGGGAAGTGCTTTGGAACTCCTTCTCGGTCCAGCCACTGAGCTGGCCATTGCTGGTTGTTGTATAAAATCCATTTTTCATTGCAGGTCACAATTTGATAGAGAAATGGTTCATTGTTGTTGAGTATAATAAGAGAAGACAACACTTCAAAACAATGACTTTTTTGATTTTTGGTCAGCTCAGCTTCAATGATTGTTCTCAGTAGGTTGTTGTCAACTCCCAATAGCCAGCCACTGCACTCCTCATCTTCAAGGCTTTCATCTTCTTTGCAAAATTTCTTGAACCACCACTGTACTGTACATTCGTTAGCAGTTCCTAGGCCAAATGTGTTGTTGATGCTACAAGTTGTTTCCACCACTTTATGATGACCCATTTTGAACTCAAATAAGAAAACTGCTCAAATTTGCTTCTTGTCTAACATCATTTCCATAGTCCAAAGCAAATATAAAATAAACAGCAAGTAATGTCATTAGCAAAAAAATATAAATCGAGAGATGTGCATTAAAATGATGTATAACATAACCACATTTAAGAACGTATTCCAATATTAAGTGACAAATTTCAACAATGCTAAAACCGCAATTACTTTTGTACCAACCTAATGTATATTTTTTAAAACTTGTTTTTCTTATAATTGTTCAAAATATTATAACTAAGTGGGAAAATACAAACTGTAAGGAATATTAAACTTTTAAATCAAAATTATTGAAATGTAGCTGCCCAATATTCTTTTTTTTTGAGACAGAGTCTTACTCTATTGCCTGGCTAGAGTGCCATGGCCCATACCTTCTTTTAAATGTATGTATATGGTTATAATATGTACGGGCTCTCTTAAAATGTGGGGACCAGGGCAGAGGTTCCTCTTGCTCAGCTGTAAGTGCAATTTCTATCTTTTTCAGCAAGTGCTAGTGAATGATTTTTTTAAAATGGAAACCATTTTACGTACTTATTTAGCCTATATATAGTGGAAGATGATTGCAATGGCTTTTGTCTTCTCTGATTATCGCCTGTATTGTTTTTCTATTGCTGAGTAACAGATTACTACAGATTTAGTACCCAAACAATACAAAATTATTATCTCATAGTTTCTGTGGATCAAAAGCTTAAGCCTTAGATAGATCCTATGCTCAGGGTCTCACAAGGCTATAATCGAGTTGTTAGCTGAACTATATTTTCATCTGAGGGCTTGATTGGTGAGGAATCTGTTTGTAAGGTCATTCAGTTTGTCGGCAGAATTTATTTCCTCATGATTATGTGACCGAGGGTCCTGCTTTTTTGCTGGCTGTTCTCTCCTCTTAGGTCCTGGAGGTCACCCACAGAGCCTATGGGCCACCTGTAATAACTTTCCATAGGGGCTTCTCCAACATGGCTGCTTTACTCATCAAGCCAGCAAAGATAATCTCTCCCCTCGGGGAGGTCCCAGTTCCTTTTTAAAGGGCTTTTCCCAGGTTAAGTTCAATCCACTCAAGATAATCTCTTTTGGTTAACTCAAAAGCAATTTATTTTGGATCTTAATTATATCTGCAAAATTCATTCACCTTTGCTATATTCTACTGGCTAGAAGCAAGTTACAGGTTATGCCTACACTCAAGATAAAGGGATTATACATGGTGTGAATGCCAGAGGGTGAGAATCATGAAGGCCATTTTAGGATTCTGACTCCCACACTTCCTATTCTCAAGAGTTATTTGTTGAGTTTCTCTAGGTTTGCCTGCTTAATTCTTTATTAAGCTTCTCTGCAAATTGGAGGACAATATAAAAATTATCAGATTGTGGTTGATTCATATTCTTTCTTACTGGTAGTGTGGGAAATGCATATACAAACTTCAATCTAAGGTATGTTTGTACTCCTCCTCCTACTAGTACTACTGCTACTATTATTCTTAGTTAATTCTTATTGAGCTGTCACTATATATTCAGTATTATTCCAAGTATTTTACTAGAATTTAGTCTTCATAATAACCTTATGAGTTTGGGGCTATTTTTATTATACCCATTTTACAGACTGGGAAGCATATGCATAAAACATTTCAGGACATGAAGGAAGTAAGAAGCAGAGTCAGGATTCCAGTTTGGGTAATAAGCCTTCAGAGCCTGAAAGATTAAGCTTTCTCTTATAGTACTCAGAAACTTCAGTATTCCTCTTCAGCTCTTCCTGTACGTAGCTGCCCTATCCCTGTCTGTCTCAGTCCCAGATGAAGAACCTGTGGATCGTATCACAACTAAACTAACAGATTAATATCTGACAAAGTAGGAGGTCTTCAAGCTTGCTTCTATTCTGATTGGTCGGTGCCTGGTGCCATAGGGATTGATAAATATTTTGAATATTATCCAATCTAGAGTCAATCCTTTTACATTCTTCAGTGTGTTTGCATTTTCTGTTTCATCTAACTTGAATTCTCTTTCTTTTGTACCTAGTCTGACAGCCACTTTAATTTCTACATCATGATAAAGGTCAAGTATCACTTCCTCTGTGAAGATTTCCCATATGCTATGAAGAACATTTAGGTCCTCTTGTTTTAGATTTCCTTTATTCTTTTTTTTTTTTTTTTGGAGGCAGAGTCTTGCTCTGTTGCCTGAGCTAGAGTGCCATGGCATCAGCCTAGCTCACAGAAACCTCAAACTCCTGGGCCTCAGCCTCTCATGTAGCTGGGACTAGAGGTGCATGCCACTATACCCAGCTAATATTTTCTATATTTAGTAGAATCGGGGGTGTCTCACTCTTGCTCAGGCTGGTCTCGAACTCCTGACTTCAAGTGATCCTCCTGCCTCGGTGTAAGGGAAAATGCATTTGTATAGGCAACAGGTTTTTTAGGCCAACTTAAATGACTCCCGCAGTGTTTTCTCTGGACCAGCCCAGCCCACCAGCTAGCCAACCTTCTGGGGAGGCATGAGTCAACATACTTATGTAACCAAGGTGTTATCTCCTATGTGAATCCATGTGATCACACCTTCCGTGGCATGTTGCCACTATTGTTCAGAGCCATATATAAGCACTCGCCATGTTCTCCACATGCTTTTCTCTGTTGCTATACCCCCAACAATAAAAAGCATTTCTCACCTGCCAGTTGCCACTTGACTTTTCTTCCAATTTCTGAAGCCTGTGCCAGAGCACGTGCTAGCCATGGAGCTTCCTCCTCACACTCGGTCTCCCGGAGTGCTAGGATTATAGGCGTAAGCCACCATGCCCCGCCTAGATTTCCTTTATTCTTAATTCATACCTCCAAAGTATTATCTCATAAGGTTTATCTGTATTTATGATTCTTTCTCCATTAGAAGCAGTATCATTTCCTCTAGTCATCTCTACAGCCTAGAATAGAGTGTGAGTACAATACAAATACTGCACTTGGTGAATGGATATATGAATAATTTGTCAGATTAACCAGCAGGTAGCATGGCCGAAGAGACTGTCAAGGTGTGGTTGAGGATATCTGGGGATATTCAAATCCAATAAAATTGTCCAGTTGGAGTTTTCAGGAGGCAAATCTAGAATATGAGTGTATCTAAGATAATTGATAAATCAGAAGCTTAATGCTGAATTATTTTTCCCTTTGATATTAGCATAGATCATTGAGAATAGACTATCACAAAAATGATTTCTTTTATCTGCTTATTAAAGACATACAAAGAGAAACCTAATGGGCTCCATTATTCTAATCATATTCCTCTTATTATTATAGAGTGGAACATTTGATATTGACATTGATATTTATAATTTCTGAGCATGTATTTAAAATTGAGCACCTATGTACTAAGTAAATGATAATAACTAACAACTTATAATTGAACATCTATAATTTGTTGAGCACCTATGTAATATGTTCTGTGCTAAGTACTTTTTACAAAGAAATTAAGCAATGCAAACCTAATTGTGTCATTTCCTGACCTAAAAGCTTTCTTTCTTTCTTTCTTTTCTTTTTTTTTTTTTTTTTTGAGACAGAGTCTTACTCTGTTGCCCCGGCTGGAGTGTCTGGGCATCAGCCTAGCTCACAGCAACCTCAAACTCCTTGACTCAAGCAATCCTTCTGCCTCAGGCTCCCAAGTAGCTGGGACTACAGGCATGCGCCACCATTCCCGGCTAATTTTTTCCATATATTTTTAGTTGGCCAATTAATTTCTTTCTATTTTTAGTAGAGATGGGTCTTGCTCTTGCTCAGGCTGGTGTAGAACTCCTGACCTCGAGTGATCTGCCCGCCTAGGCCTCCCAGAGTGCTAGGATTACAGGCATGAGCCTGACCTAAAACCTTTTAAGTGATTCCTCATTGCTCTCACAATGAAGTCCAGCTTTTAGGCAAGACATTTATTAAATCAGCCTCATGTTAGAGATAAACTCTTCTAGGAAGGCTTTCCTGATTCCTCAAGTCTAGATTAGGTGATACTCATAAGAGGCACCTTATACTTCAAGTAAGCTGAAAGGCCTAAGTTATAAAAACAAGCATTAATCACCCTATGCTAATTTCTTATTACTTACACAAATTTCCTATTTACTTTTTTGTCTCCTCCAGTAGAGTATAGACTTCTTGAGGACAGGCACCTAACTTAGGTCTGGAATGTGGTATTTGCTAAATAGATACTGAATGATTACAGTGATTTAAGGGAGAAATTATATTTAAAAAACCCCGAATAAGCAAACCTTCTCACCTGACATTTTTTTTTTAAGGCTCTTCTTGCCTTGGAAAACACATTTACATTTATTCTATCATTTCGTCCTCCCAACTGAGTTGAACTACAGTCACTATCACCGTTGCAGAGGTGAGAAAAGTGAGCAGCACACTTTCTCCAAGGAATAGGCAAGTAAGCTGGGTAGGAGCCCAGGTCTCCCAGCCAACC